>CAJQUW010017052.1:0-158954 GCA_907163375.1 Prostheceraeus crozeri
ACATGACCAATGAGGACATGAGTTGTCCCAGCGGTTTCGGGTCTAAATTTTGACACACTCCCTTGCAACACTTATCACTACGGCATCGTCCGCCGTCCGAGGAAATCACCTGTCAGTGGAATATTACAGCAAAAAACTCTCCGTTTTTGTCTTGCTCGCTTTCAGTGAAAAGCCGATTTATAGCATGAGATGAATGGCTCAGACATAATTAAAATTGCTTTCATTGGACTTCTGCTGGGGTCGTCGTAAAACCCCAGGAAATCCTTCCAAAACTAGTGCATTTAATTTTTTCTACTTTTTAGCATTACTTTACGACTTTTTTTAGGGTCTATCACTTAGGGCAGGTCAAATAGCACCGAACCTGTTTTTAATCAAGCAAAAGGACTTGTTAGAAGCAAAGTTACAGCCTTTAAAGATTTTGGAGTCTTTTATGGCCAGGTAGACGAAGGCCATTCGCCTGGCTAACCTCTGAATCTGACGCTTAGCTGATTTCATGCATGATAATTTTCTAAGTCGGTTGCTTACAGATAACCCGGAATTTGGAATGTCCGAAGCTATCATCGGTAGCTCAGAGTTCACCTACCCACAACCCAGTCGGGAGGAGAATTGATTACACACAAGCCGTGTTTCCACGTTTATAGTGTGTGGCGATTCAGCTGGATGACGTATACCCATAATCTCTAAACACTGAAAACCGTTATCTCACGTTTCTAGTCGACCTCCGATTGAGCTGGAAATAACTCCATTTCCATGGAGAATTTGACCGCTGAATCTGAATCTGGCTACCGTTTTCCCATCCGGATTGATGTCGTTTTGGCTCTTCAGTAGGCAGCCTTCGCAAAAATTCTAATGTTTTTTCGAAAATATGTTATATCGTTTTTCTCTCCGATTGTATTGAAACTCACCATACAGATAGAGAATTTCACGCTGATTCCAAATCTGAAATCCGTTTTCCAATCCGATGCTTCGTTTTGAAGCTACAGCCCAAAACGTCCCAAATTCTAACTCTGTCGTTTTTCGCCAATGTCCCAAAATCTTAAATGACGTCTCACATCTAAACGAAGACAGATAGGAACAAGCCGATTCTTTCAGTGAATTTGTCTCACTCTTAGCTTTCAAACGAGCTATGGCACGACAAAATCCGTCCACTAGAAGCCAAGATCGAAGCTAGCTCTCCCGAGGGGGGGGGCGTCAGCGAAAATTTTTTCTCTCCGATTGCGTTCAAATATACCATACCGATGCAGAATTTCACGCTGAATCCGAATCTGGCCTCCGTTTTCACATCCGATGCTTCGTTTTGGCTCCACAGTAGGCAGCCATCGTAAAAATTCTAACTCTGTCGTTTTTCGCCAATGTCCCAAAATCTTAAATGGCGTCTCACATCTAAACGAAGACAGATATGAACAAGCCGTTTGTTTCACTGAATTATTCTCACTCTTAGCTTTCAAACGAGCTATGGCACGACAAAATCCGTCCACTAGAAGCAAAGTTGGAAGATCGGTGCCGAGGGGGGGGGGAGGTCAGAACTTTTTCTCTCCGATTGAGTTGGGAAGAAGTTCCTAGGCCCCACTCTTTGGGCCAAAACGTCCGAAAAATTTGCACTCCATTTACCCCCCCTAAATGTTCCCGAGGCCTCCTTCCTGTCGAAAAGTGGACTTTCTCATCCCAAAACCTCCAACACCTGCCTTTTCCAACTCTGACGGTTTCCTGCCATTTTCCTCCCTAAACCCAAGAAAATGAGTCCAAACTGAGCTTTTCACTGAATTTGTCTCACTCCCAGCTTTCAAATGAGCTATGGCACGACAAAATCCGTCCACTAGAAGCCAAGATCGAAGGTAGCTCTCCAGAGGGGGGGAGGTCAGCGAAAATTTTTTCTCTCCGATTGCGTTGGGAAGAAGTTCCTAGACCCAACTTTGACCAAAACGTCCGAATCTGCACTCCATTTTCCCATCCGAGCACTCCTTCTGCCCGAAAAACGTTTTTTCTCATCCCAAAACCTCCAACACCTGCCTTTTCCAACTCTGACGGTTTCTTGCCATTTTCCTCCCTAAACCCAAGAAAATGAGTACAAACTGAGCTTTTCACTGCCTTTTTCTCACTCCCAGCTTTCAAATGAGCTATGGCACGACTTTCTACGATGTCTAACACCAAAGTTGGAAGTTTGGCAGGAGGGGGGGGGGGAGGTCTTCAAAACTTTTTCTCTCCAATGTCGATGGAAACATCCTTCCTAACCCAAAATTTCACGTAGAGTCCGAATCTGCACTCCATTTTCCCATCCGAGCACTCCTTCTGCCCGAAAAATGGACTTTCTCATCCCAAAACCTCCAACACCTGACTTTTCCAACTCTGACGTTTTCTTGCCATTTTCCTCCCTAAACCCAAGAAAATGAACCCAAACTGAGCTTTTCACTGCCTTTTTCTCATTCCCAGCTTTCAAATGAGCTATGGCACGACTTTCTACGATGTCTAACACCAAAGTTGGAAGTTTGGCAGGAAGGGGGGGGGGACCCGTTTCCTCCTCACGGACCCACTCCTCCCAACACATCCTTGACCCTCTCCCTCACACTTCTTTCCAGAGGGGGGGGCTGAGTCAGCCTGATGACTCATCACTTGACCGCACCGGGCTTGCGTCTGCAATGGGATTACTACTCATTTTAATGCATCAAAGTTCAAACATATGAGTGGCTGACCGGCCATGAGAAACACAAGGTATTGTTTCCCTTCCTCCTTTTTTCTCGAGAAAATGTGGTCTGGACAGAGAGGGGATATAGTAATCTCAGCTCCTTGAGTAAGGCAGTTAGGCGACATGAGCAATCAACTTCTCATGTGCACATTCACTTGGCATTAAAAAATGTTCGGGAAATTGTTATTAAAAATTCATCTTTTATGAAAATTAATGTTATAACATAAAAAAAAGTCTGGCATAGAAATAGTATTCCAATGCCGAGCGAAGGCCTGTGGTCTGAGAGCACGCGACGCCACTATTAACAGTTAACATCATGCATACATACTATACTCGCATTCTGAAGACGGTATATCGGCCTCTGTTTTACTGCATAGGAAAGTAATAAGTCTATTAAAGAAGCATAATAAAGACTTTATGCTCATCTGAATGCAGAAATCAAAGCTTACCAAATAATTACGAAATCCGATATATTCAGAACAATTGAAGAAGACGATTTTGTCTATCATTGAAACGGCGAAGAATAGCATCACAGCTTGTAATAACATGTTGCAATTAAAGTGATGAAAACAACATATGATAAAAGAAATATGACATAAGAAATGTTCGAATGAGTGAATTCAATGACTAGATAACACAGCATTTATCCACTGATAGAAGGAAAATACCATATTCAAGCAAGGAAGCTGAACCCGACAACCCCCCCCCCAACGCTACGCGGGCTCCCGCTCCTGCCATAGAGTAGGGATATATAGGTAGAGTGTCGACTCAAAAAAGTATCTGTATACAGTGAATTTTTTTATATCAAAAGATTCAGTTTTTTGCGGAGATTACGTTCCCGTGGTCCAAAAAATTATTTGAGCACTTTTGAAAAAAGTCAAAATTTTCCAATTTATGTACTACCGAGATGACTCTCCTATATAAGTAGTGTGAAACAAGTTGGATATCAAAAGGAATGAATATTTGCTAAGAAACATCATAATTGAGCGGGAATTAAGCTGATGATGAAGGCGATTTCATGATCCGTATTATAATGGAAGACTTCATGAAAAAGTCGCGATATTATTCTTGCTTTCTTGGCTGAAATGAAGTTTTTAATTCAATTTTCAGCGGCATGGTTTCATGATTCACTAAATTCATGTTTCATTTCTTGAATATGAATGGTAATGTTGACCCATTTACATCTTTCAAAGTTGATTAAAATCATTTATCCTTGATTCTGTTATTTTGTTCTACCAGTGGCAGGTTGCCTGTGATATGATCACGCTCAAGAAAATACTCTTCAGCATGAGGTTCAGCATGAAAATAATAGGAAGCCATCCAACCGCTAATTTAACAAACATCACCTATCCAAGGCTGTCATGACACTGAGGATCTGTAAAATATTATCATTTCCTTCTGCATTACTCTCATGATCAGTCAATTCCGTTGTAATTTCTGCAAAACTGCAAAAATTTGCATATCTCACATTTGGTGACAAATGTCACCTGTATCTCCAACGAGTTCATTTAATAAAATCGAAAGTGTATACACATTGGGGATTTAATAAATGCGGAGGCACCACTCTACCTAATATACTTACGCTATGGCTCCTGCTCCTGCTTCAACTCCGAAAACCTAAGAAAACCAGTACATGAAAAGGGTGCCGTTCAAAGAGACGGCAAAACGTTGCACACACTTGCACATTGAATATAGATTTTCACTTTTGTTTAATGATAATTTGACCGCAAAAATGCCTGTATGCCATGTCGTTGAAGTTAGCACCAACCGCAACACCAACTTTTTGAATAGAGTTTGTACAGAATAGAAAACCACATGTGCAGGTACTATTAATGACGCAGAGTTTGTACAGACGAAAACTTTTCCAAAATTCGAACTCCTTCACCTTCAAAATTCAAATTGAAATTCGAAAAATTGGTGCAAGTATTGGTGCTACCTAGTTAGCGAGTTTGTACAGCCATCCCACTGAAAAATTCAGATGCAAGAAAAAAAGAGTTTGTACAGCAACTTCCAGCAATTTCCCTACACGAACAACTCGTAAAAACCGCCAAAAACCGATTTTTGTTTCAAAAAATGAAAATATTTTCCAGAAAAGCACTTCGTGCTACATGGAAAATGAGTTTGTACAGTGCTCTAACCGGTGGAATGGTGTTCTACTAATCGAGTCTGAGTTTTAACACACACTTCTCCGACACTCCAGCACTCCTACGAACGGTAAATACCGGTTATTATACAGTAACTAAAATGACGATGCGATGTTTTTTTCAAAATTCAGCTGTCAGTTGAATCGCTAACCTCCACTAATGAAGCGTCAATTAAAACAATATATTGTTTCAAGAAATGTTATTATCCATCAAAATATGACATCTACTGAGAATGGTACACAAAACTCTGGAAAAAGGCCATGTACGTCATGAAGGGTGCTGGTGGAAAGCATAATGTAGGCGGTGCTCCAAAAATGAATAGCTGCACCAAATCCAGATACTGACATGGGAGAAGGACGACAGATGAATATCCATTTCTCAATTTTTGCATGATCTATTACAGTGGGAAACACAGCATAGAAAGGTCAGATAAGATAAAAATTACTTGCGACATTTATGCAATGAAGGCCGAATATCTGAAATACGATAATGATCGGACAATCCGAAACGCATATAGAAAAACAACCATCGCTGAAAATGCCTGTACTAAGTCGCGTCAACAAATGGTCGTCAAAACAATTACAAATGCACTTAAAAAATCACGGTAAAAATCAACAATCTTGATAGTAAGTGTTGCTTGCAATTTATCTTTAATATCTGGAAAACAGTCGAAGGTATAAATGTAATAGCTGCATATGCTTGCCCATAATCCAGCTGATAGGACGAAGCAATGGAATCCGTAGAATACAAAGGGAAAAAGGTTTGTCTACATATGTGAATTTAAGGTAGGCCTACTAGTAAAATGAACCATAAACTGAAACATAACTGTTTTGATGATGATAATCACCTGATGCATCAAAAATTGTATCACAGTCAGGCAGGCTAGTTAGGCTCTCAGTTCAGTAGCCATAAAATGTTGAAACATAAAACTTAAGGGCTATATTCAGTGCTAATCTCGTTTTTGTTGATTTGTTCATCGTCAAATATTTGAACAATTAGATCTTCTTGTGTGCTGATACTAGTTAAATGATGCTGTATAAATGAATGTAAACCCAGCAAACTTGCATATTACTTCATTTTCCTATGTGAAAGTTTGTAATTCTATGTGCCATTTAAACATAAACAGCCACGCATAGATTAAGAAATACAACACGCAATTCGCTGCAAAAGATGGAATTTTCACCATTCAGTCATCCGCCAAATTTTTGAATCTACATGTGATAGTTAAGTGACCTTGATCGTTGATTGTAGATGAAAATATTGAACATGCAGTGTATAAAAATATTGTAGGATTATTATTGCGATAGGCTGGCTTGGGGAAATGCAACATGAGGTAAATGCGACTAGGTTGTAGCCAAAACCAATAACTCATAGCCAAGAAACCGTTTGACCATGGAAACAGTTTGCATCCATATGTGCCTACATCGCTAGCTAATCTCTAAGGTATTTTATTTCGCAAAAGTATTGCATACTACCCTGGCACTTGGTGAACGATTTGGCAGTTTTTGAAAATTGGGCCTTATTTGATTTACTCCAACAAATTTTGTTTGCTGTCAAGAGAAGCAAGCTGGAATTAAATATGGGCGATCTTTGAGATCACAGTAAGATGTCAAGTTCATCCACACGAAACAGCAGATTCGATCGAATAGCCCGATCGATTTTGGTAGTGAAAACCAAGTCCGGGGTAAATGCGACAAGGCCCATCGGGATAGGTGCGACAACGTGCAAAAGTTTGATTTTTGTCGCTTAAGTTTTTGATACACGCCTGTGTCAATAAGATCGTCATCAACATATTTTGAAAACATAGATGTCTCAGACGACAATAGGGTGCAATGCTCAAGATCCAAGCTTGTTTCGAGTTCATGGATTTCGATCGATTAACAACAGCTAGGTGCAATTTCAAGTCAATCATACGAAAGGATCTACGTCCACAAAGAGCGAGAAACCTCTACGATATTTTGGGCCTAATTCTAATATTCTTTTCTCTAATACGCTCGTGTAATTCTAAAATAGGCTAATTCTGTTTTTGGACGTAGATCAGTTGCAGCATTTCATGTATGTATCCTATTTAAAAATAGGCCTATTCATCTTCAAAATACGCATATTATATACATACTATAAGCACTCTATCAATTTTTATCTCACATAAACATAAATCTATCGAAAAAATAAACAAAATAAATTCTGTAATTACAAATAGACCAAGATTCACTGCCATATATGAAAATCTCCATTCTAGATAGCGTTCGGGCACTAATGATTTTCTTGTAAAGATCAGTTGCTCTATTGTTAGGACAGGAGCGAAATACATCACCGTCATTTCATATTACCTTGCCAACCGATCATCGGGATTTAATTCGCAACACTATATGAATACGAACTTCGTTGCAATAACCCTCCAGACCATGTCGCAATCACCCAAATGACAAGGCAAAACAGACCTTGATATCGCTTACTTTCAATTGAGAGAAATTAATCAATGGGCAGTATTTCTTTACATTTTTTGGAATAACCGGTTATTTACCGGGTTTGTGGAGTGTGCGTGCTGAGTGTCGGAGAAGTGTGTGTTCAAACTCAGACTGGATTAGTAGAACACTCTTCCACCGGTTAGAGCACTGTACAAACTCATTTTCCATGTAGCACCAATTGATTTGTTCATAAATGGGCAGTATTCTTGTACTTACTGTACAATAACCGGTATTTACCGGTCGTAGGAGTGCTGGAGTGTCGGAGAAGTGTGTGTTCAAACTCAGACTGGATTAGTAGAACACTCTTCCACCGGTTAGAGCACTGTACAAACTCATTTTCATGTAAGCACCAATGTCATTTCTGGAAGTTTCCTTTAATGGAACACTCCTTTAAACTCGGAAAAAATGACGGTTTATACCGAGTTGTTAGTGTAGGGAAAACTGCTGGAAGTTGCTGTACAAACTCAGCTTTTCTGTTCTTGATCTGAATCTTGTTCTGGGAATGCTGTACAACTCGTTAACTAGGTACCACCAATACTTGCTCCAAATTTTTCGAATTTCAATTTGATTTGAAGGTGAAGGGGAGTTCGAGTACCTGCGTCATTAACATGTGGTTTTTTCTATTCTGTACAAAATCTATTCAAAAAGTTGGTGTTGCGGTTGGTGCTAACTTCAACGACATCTGTATGCCGACATATTTCTGTTTATCCACTTGTTTTTCAAATAAATGTCAATCTTCAACTTTTTATTGCAAAATAAAGCAGTTCTGAAATTCAAACACGCTGAATTTTATGCGTACGTAATTTCAGAGATTGAAAGTGTACGTAAAAATTATTCTAAATTAAGTATAAAATGAGAAAATGGACGCTTTCTGTTTTATTCACAATAATGTTAGGTTTTGATGAATTTTTCCATCTTGATGCAATTTGAATAGCATATGAACAAAGCAGCATCCAAAGAAGCCGTTATGATTGGAAGTCACAGTGTTGCAACATAGATGAAAAGTGCCTACATCACAGAATTATATTGTTTAACCGCATCACTTTGCTAGAAGTGAAAATTAATTCAAAACGATGGCACATGCTGGAACATGCTGAGTGAGCAAAAAGAAATTTTTAATACCTTGCAGGGATAGAAAAAATAGTTGTGCGTCGATTGCGGATTGCTCTGAATTCCTTCAAAATGCTCCGATCGCCACGAATGCTTCAGATTCGAAGAATTCAGATAATTGTGCAAAAGTTTTCTCGATTATGATGGTCCTTCCGATCATTATTAAAAAAGTTAGCAGGCGCACGAAAAGACGTTCACAAACTTCTCTGTAGAACTTGACATCGACTGTGTCTCTTTGCTGTATGATCCGGTTGATAACAGTCACTGAAACTTTGCACAATTTGACGTGTTTAATGTTGAACTGGCTGCTCATTATTCAATTGCTATGGTATTATGTCAACAGACTGTGCCATTTAATTAACGCTACATGTTCCAATGTTTCCTGTCTAGTCAAACAGAAGAAGAGACGACGTATCTAATTCTGTGGCCTACATGTAGGTTTCTTCTTAGATTTAGTCAGCTTGAGATGCTTCTTGGAAACATAACTATTTCTTTCATGATTTTCACAAAACAAACAAATGTTTACGATGGCAAACACTATGCATCTATGCTTCCACCTTAAAAGTCATCAAAGTGTGCGTGTTTTAGCGATTTTGCATGATTTTTGCTTTTAAGTAGACAATGTTTTGATTTGCTGGATATTTATGGATATTGACGAACTGATGAGCCGAATTTCGTATGAAGAATCGTTAATACATGATACAATGATGTTGTTGGAGTTATAGTTGTCTAAGCTTAGCTTTTTTCTAAATTACGCTGAGCTTAGGTAAAATTGAATAAGTGAAAATGCCTGCAAGTGACATTTTTCATTTCTGCCGCAACTTGGGATCACATTTCTTATCATTATTCTAATGCGACATTTTGTCTGAGAATCGTTAGGAATGCGCTGGTAATCACAACTTTAAGTCTACACCTCACATGAAGTTTTAAGGTGATTTCGACAAAATGAATGTTTTGAATTGATCAAAGCTTTTGTCTCCTCATCTCCTGAATTTATCTATGCGAAAGTCTAGAAACAGCCTGAAAAATCATTACGGTTCTATACACTGATGAGATAGAAACCATAAGATTTCTACAAAAAGTCAAAGGCCATACCAAACACTTTGGGCCATACTGAAATACCTTTTGAGATTAGCAAGAGGGATAGCCTGCATGCATGCTCACTTTACGTAATGTGTACTCCAAACGAAATGCTATAACACGAATCTCCAGATTTTGGAAATGGAAGTTGTTGTTGTATGATTAGAGAAGCCATTTATCAGTTATAAAGGCAGACCACATTCGAAGTGACGTCCACGGCTGACCACGGCACTTGGATGATAGACAGGTTCTATAAATAAAAAAGCCGCATTGATGTTGGTCCTCAATTTTTATTAGTGTTCAACAAACCGTTTCAATTAGTGATCCACAAACTTACAGCAAAATGCCTGTATTTCTTAAGAACTCATAACCACACGATGAAACGACTCGTGGAAAGTTATGAAGAAAATACGATCATCAATTTGCTGTCATTTTCTGCTCCATATGATGAATGCTTTCTACTTTCACAGTATATTCATGGAGCATGCTCGCATTTTGATATTTTGACATTAGATGACTATTTCAAAATGAATGCACATGTATAGTATAGTTGTTTATACATGTAGTTGTGCTAAGAGGCAGCTTAAGCGACATTGCATCAGCCATCAACAAAGAGATCGAAGGGTTTGTTCACTTTTGAAAGTATACACGCTAATCAGTACCTTGAGTAGGTATATTAGATAGAGTGGTAACTCCGCATTTATTAAATCCCCAATGTGTATACACTTTCGATTTTATTAAATGAACTCGTTGGAGATACAGGTGACAATTGTCACCAAATGTGAGATATGCAAATTTTTGCAGTTTTGCAGAAATTACAACGGAATCATGATCACGATCATGATTACGGATCATGATTGTAATGCAGAAGAAATGATGGTATTTCACAGATTCTCATGACAGCCTTGGAGATTTTATGCTTGCTAAAGTAGCAATTCGATGGGTTCCTATTAATTTCATGCTCAGCCTCAAGTGTATTTTCTTGAGCGTGATTATATCACAGGCAACCTGCCTTTGGCAGAGCAAAATCATATAATCAAAGACAATAACTTCATTTAACTTTGAAAGATGCAAATGATTCCACATCACTATTCAGATTCAAGAAATGAAACATGAATTTAGTGAATCATGAAACCATGCCGCTGAAAATTGAATTAAAAACTTCATTACAGCCAAGAAAGCAAGAATAATATCGCGACTTTTTCATGAAGTCTTCCATTTCCATTATAATACGGATCATGAAATTGCCTTCATCATCAGTTTAATTTCCGCTCAATTATGATGTTTCTTAGCAAATATTCATTCCTTTGATATCCAACCTGTTTCACACTACTTACGTATATAGGAGAGTCATCTCGGTAGTACATAAATTGGCAAATTTTGACTTTTTTCAAAAGTGCTCAAATAATTTTTTGGACCACGGGAACGTAATCTCCGCAAAAATCTGAATCTTTTGATATAAAAATTTCACTGTATACAGATACTTTTTTGAGTCGATACTCTACCTATATATCCCTACTCTATGAATCGGTACAAGAATTTTACTTTTATTTCCGACACATGGCTCACTAACCAGAAATAAAGCAAAGTGCATGTAGGTATATGCCAGCACTCGCTTTCAGTTCCCTGTGTAAGAGCATCTACGAATGAAAATGTTTATTTAGCTCATGTTTTATCTATGTCTTTATTTATATCTGTCTATTTGCTTAATGCTTCCTTATATTATAAATTATTACTAAGCAAATATAAGCTTGATCTCTGCAGCTGCCATCCACTCAATGCGCTAACTAGAAAGAGAGCGATAGGAAACTTTGTGGTAGCAGTTTGAACCTTCTATTTACAGAAAGCTTCCGAAGCGCCGGTTTCAGTAGATGTGATATGGCGTAACTGGAGCAGGTCTCCATGTGGATACTATAGATCGCTTCAGAGATTTCCATGCTCTAGAAATATATGCCAGACATCTTAATAGGCCCTTTATATACATGTATCTTCGTTGCACAGTGGCACAGCAGATAACATGAATGCAAAGATGAAAATGCATATGAGCCAGAGAGGAGGCGTCCAATGAAGACAAGTCCGCCTGAAGCCACGATGAGGCGTCTGCAACACACACGTGTAGAGAAGAGATGCCTCCCGGGAACTTAGTCAGAGTAGACACGTCAGAGATATGTTTTGTCGTCTGAATTTCGCCACAGTCACATAGTGGAGAAGCACGAAGGCCGCATTCTGTGCAGCATGTCACGACTCTCCGGCAGCGAAGACGATTTATCAGCACCCATTGGCCGCGCGGGAGTTTCGCACCAGGTAGAGCGCGAGTTGGATCTGGCATAAATGATAGCTCTTGGTTTTTCGGTATTCAATGATGTTGTCTCGCAGAAAATAAACAAATATGAATACACTTTAGGTGGCATGCAGGTTTTTAATAAATTCATTGACTATCTTGAACCTGTAAGTGAGAATTGACTGATTCGTTATATATATTTGCATCCCTGCAATTTGTCTATATCGAATGTGTTTTGACACATGTCAGAATAATCATATCACCAACACAACATGTCGGAAAAGTGAGAAGTGCCTACCTGTACTCTTCACACATCTGGGCGAAATTTGCATGAGTCCTGTGAATAATTGCTGGCTTAATAAATGAAAACAGTGATGTGCTCACTTGGTTCTTGAGGCGTTCAGGGCTGCATAGTCTCTAGAGGTGCATAGCAAATCTCGGTCAAGATGTACTGCATATTTTCATGCATTCTACCTTATAAAACATTTAGGGGTCGTTGGCGACCCCAGTGGAAAAGCATATTTTCATGCATTCTACTTTATAAAACATTTAGGGGTCGTTGGCGACCCCAGTGGAAAAGCATATTTTCATGCATTCTACTTTATAAAACATTTAGGGGTCGTTGGCGACCCCAGTGGAAAAGCATATTTTCATGCATTCTACCTTATAAAACATTTAGGGGTCGTTGGCGACCCCAGTGGAAAAGCATATTTTCATGCATTCTACTTTATAAAACATTAGGGGTCGTTGGCGACCCCAGTGGAAAATTTCGCTGCTTTTTTTCGCCTTCTTAGAAGGTTGCTATGTTGTAGTAGTTGCGATTCGTTATCAGATACCCTGTCAAGGCACCGAAAGTGCCTAACTTTGGAACATGCGCAACTACAAGCCGATTTGTGTCAATTACTTATAAAATGTAAATTTCTTTTTTTAGGATGCAATCGATTTCAATTGCTATTTGCATCTCTATCAATGTAATTGATAACAATTACAAATTACTCCGATTTTCTACAACCACATTACAATTATTTTAAAAAATCGCTGTACTTAATAATATAGATTTTGACATCAAGTTCTCGTAAATTTATTTGAAAACATTTGCAGCAGTTGTACACCCGGTAGACATCAAAAGACGGTAACGCATTATCGATTAGGAGAGGAGCGTGATTTAAACTGACTGCAAAATAACTGCAATTCGTTTTTTCTTAATTACATGGCTGAAAATGTATTTGATTACAATTGCTAATTATTCATCAAAAGAAATAATTGATTACAATTTTCAGCCCATATGGTGAAGTTTTGTATCATTGTGCATGTGCGCAAATAGTTCCATTTTTAATGACGTCATCAAGCGCAGATAATTCAATTATCAAGTTAATTGCATTCAGCAGCGAAGCAGACCCAAAGTTGAAGGAAATGTCATGTCTCCGTCGAACAAATGAATATTCAAGCGAATATTTCTTGACCGTGTTGACACATACCACGACTTCAATTCTTATCATTCCTTTTGACTTATTTGCAAAATCTTTGATATGTAGAAGATGAAGGATTGATGAATCAGACTTGATAAGTCTTCTTGGCACGAGCTCAAGATTCCTCAATGAGCAGATGGGTGCTTACGAAAGTAGAAGCATTTATTTATGAAATAGTCAAAGAATCCCATCACTAACCGTTCTTATCTTTCGTGTGGGCAATCTTTGGAAGCTGGGAAATGGATTTTTATTTACATAGAGTTCTTCAAAGTGTCAAATGCTCCCATTTCACAGGCTGAGAGAATGAGTGTGACGGTAGTGGCTGAGTATGATAAGTTACCTAATGCTTTTTGTGTCACATGTTCACATATAAAAGAAATTTCCCTCTCTCGAGTGCTACAGTACTCTCTAAAGTCTCGCCGTACTTCTAACAAAGCATCAACGTGAGTGTTATTGAAAATGTCGCTTGTTGCATATATTCCATTAGGCTTTTGTCTGTAAGAAAATGGACTGAGCATTGACTCTGACCGCTACCTAATTTACTGCCACTCCCAGGTATTTTGAGCAAGGTTTAGGAAGCTGCAATAACAAAAGCATTCTTTCCGTGGCTGAAAGAGAAAAATGCGATATTTTGACTTTTCGCCGTGTAACGTGTAGTACTTTGATGAATTCTGTAATTTCATCATTCAAACTTTCAAAGATCCTCAACTGTCTGTATATTCAGGCTAAGTAAGCAAACTGAGATCCGGTGTATGCGCCGGAAGCACTCCAGTCAATGCTGTTGTGCATACGTCCAAGGACAAGCTATTCAAAATAATTACCGAAAACAGCAAACAGAGAGTGGCTGCCCACTGACCAAATGGTTGGCGTAATCGATCCCAAATTAACGGAGGTTGCTATTTAATTTCAATACATTGTTACTCCGAGAGTCGCACGTAGTAATGAAAATAATGTCTTGATGACGGACTTTGCAATAAAAAAACAATAAGCATACTCTCAGGAAATTTCATCTGCAAAGATGACCAAAAGACTTAAAAGTTTAATCCTGTAAATACATATAATTTTCAATGCGGATAAAATTTCTTGGTAGTGTGTTTGCACCTTTTTTTTCTTAGTCACGAATCCTCTGATGGATCCAACATCGCAATCAATTTCGAGCATTTGATCATTTTCGATACACCGGTATAGTGCTTAGTGCAGGGGGGGGCAACCTGCGGCCGTAGCAGAGGCAAAGCGCGGTCGTGCCAATGTGAAGTAAATGAAAAAGAATATTGTACATGTATATTGCAAATATTTTCGGAGTTCAAGGCAATCGATAAAAAATCGTCACTATAGCAGCATGCTAGTCACCTTGTGACTGTCAAACACCTTTATGCCCATGCTGTTTGGAAAAATGCGAGCCCGCAGGAGCGATGAAGGCGTTCAAGCAGTTCGATAACTCATGAATAGAATATTTTAGGGAAGTCACATTCATGTGCATTCATGGCTACAGTCATCAGCTGAAAGAAACAAAAGGGATCATTGTAGCTTACTCGAATTGTTCGCGCACGTAATCTTCAAGTCCATGGCCTGAATAAGAATACCTGCTAGATCACCGGCCCTGTGATGAATGAATGAATGAATTTTGCATGGCTCGTGATTCCTTTATGAATCATTACAATAGCTTAGTAAAGTGCTTTCTCCTTCGGTTGCCCTTACAGGAACATGCTTTCAACTTTTCAAGTGCTGATAACACCTTAAGCTTGAAATCTTTTCGGGTCAAAAATGACCGTCGGTCGTATGTGGGTTAACTTGCTAAGT
Organism: Prostheceraeus crozeri; assembly: GCA_907163375.1. Taxonomy (NCBI): domain Eukaryota; kingdom Metazoa; phylum Platyhelminthes; order Polycladida; family Euryleptidae; genus Prostheceraeus; species Prostheceraeus crozeri. The sequence goes on from CAJQUW010017052.1 coordinate 15,036, forward strand.
CATTCTTTAGGAAGTAGGCCTTTATGCAATTTTTACTGCGTCATTCATCAGGGAAGGCTAATTTGAGTGGTGGAATATAAAAAGGATTGGCTGTTGACGCGTAGTTGCTTGCACACCCATTAAGTGCGGCCGTGATTATTTCGGCATTCGAAATGGCGGCCGAAAAATGCAAAAGGTTACGCACCCCTGGCTCAGTGCATCGAAACCTTTCCAGTTAAATCATCTGCGGAATCCAATAACATATATACTCCTAATGTGGAGGTCCGCTTATGGAAGTATGGAAGCACCGTTGCATGCAGGTCGAGTAGTATTCTATGATATCATGCTAGAGGCGGTGAATTGCAGTTTCTTTTTCTGTCACATACAGGGTTAGGTGCGATTTTTCAAAAGCCTTTCAGAAATGTGCTTCATTGTTCCGACAAGCTTAACTTGGTATAAGATGGGATCAAATGGTTTAACCATCATGTGTGACCCAAAGCATTTGAACATTTAAATGAGTGGGTGACCAAACGAAGTCTGCAGCCGTTTTAACGAGTGCACTGAGAGAACAGATCATTCCAGCTGCTACCAATGAACTGAGCTGAACTGATGTTTTTTCTGTTCTTCCAATCGATGTATTGATATTCGTACATTGACAGGTTTTCTTCCTGTATCTGCATTTTGTAGCTTTGAATTAAAATTCAAAATGTTAGATTATAATGCCTGAATGCATAGGTAGCATTGCAGATCAGCAGATATTGTAGAATTTTTACAATCCTTTTGAATTTGTAAAGCAACTTCAAGAATATTGCACACCGAATTAGTTGGAAGCTGCGCAAAATCTTGCTATTGCAATATCCCTGTATTAAATATCATCAATCTGCGTCCCATTGGATTTGCATGTTTTTTCCTTAATCGTGTCTGACAAGAAGAGGAACCCGGTAGAACTCGGCAGACTCACAGATTCGCAGTAGGCATAGGGTGTGTATCATTCTGTGAATATCTCATTTTTGGCCTCGTTCTGACTGACGGACTAGTAAGTCTCATTTATTAGAGCAAAATCTAAGATTATAAATATTATGAGCGATTATGTCATTATCATGTGACTAAGTGACAAAAATTGTAAGATTGAAATGAAGTTCGCCTTCATGGAAGGATCCGGCCATGTTGTATTATAATCTAATAAACGTGATATATTCGGTAATCATTTCAGAGAGGCATTTTTGAACTTCTTCACAAGAGTAAAAGAATACCTCAAACTGCATTACTATCACTACAGTTTAGTATCCGGCTGCAATATGTACGCTATATCAATCGTTCACAGCCGTATATTAAACAACAACAATTCCTATAAAATGATGTATATTTGTATTGTCATCAGTTTATATGATAAGAAACATAGTCACCTTCTCTGCCGGTTTCAGGAATGAACATGGGTATGTGTCCAAGATATTGATTGCAGGCAGCAGACATGGCAAAGACATTTATGACATTTAGTCAAAACTTGATCGGTATTCGAACTAGGATGTACTGCTGTTCCTTGCAAATCTAAATCTGCTAATGATACCTTCGCGCAAACTATCTTCGTAAAATATTTTTTAGGCAATTATTTGCAGCAATATGCTGTCCTAATGCTTGGCAGATTCCAGGGCTGAAACATCAGGAGTAACTAATAATTGGAAGAGTGAAATGAGCCTGTGCTAGTTGTAAGGGAAAATCAAAGCTAAAATCTAGTGAGCACTTTCGTGCAAACACCGTGTGGCGCACAGAATTAAATATTTTGTTTATCTGCTTCGGTTTGCTAGAAGTGTGATTAATACGAAACTGACGGCACATAGAGGAACCTATTAAGTGGGCAAGAAGGAATTCTTAATACCTTACAGAGATAGGAAAAAAAGTCGTGCGTCGCTTGCGGATTAATGTGAGTTCCAGCAAAGTGCTTCGATTGCCAAAATTCCTTCAGTTTCGAAGACTTCAGATCATTGCCCACACGTTTTCTCCATAATGTTGGCCCCTCCGATCATTATTAAAGAAAGTAGCAGGCGTACTAAAATTAGTTCACTTGAGGATTTCACTTTCTCTCCTCGGCATTGCTCACTGTATAGTGCACACATTGAATCGAAGCCAAGACAGGGATGTGTTACTTTTAAAAATGTGTAGTATTTTTTGAATCTCATCATGGAAAATGTTCCAAGTACTCGATATAATATACGCACGATTAATCATACCTAATACTAGGCCAGACTGCCATGTGTGTTTTTTTGTTTGCGAATGTGTGTTATTGTGGGATGTGTGTTTTGGTGTGTGCGAAGTGATATTACAGCACGCACGCATCTCTCACTGACTCTGGTGTCCCCTGCTGGCAGCTTATTGTTTCCCATTTCCAATAGCAAGCGATACACGAATTATCCATTCGAGAAGGAGCAAGTTGTCAATTCTGTGATGTGCCATTTTGATATTACGGTTGCATACAATTCTTCCTTTCTAGGAAACCGAAGCGCGCGCAGATGAATCTAATTGTGTGGTGTGGCGTCTTCAGACCTCAAAAGCTCAAGTTCAAAAGGAATAACGCATGTTTTAGGATGTTCCTCAGCTTCACCATGCAGCCATGGAGTGAGCATATAGGCTAGTAGGTAGAGTGTCGACATAGAAAAAATCAGCATACAGTGAAAAACATTACATCAAAAGATTCAGTTATTTTGCGTAGATTGCGTTTCTATGTTCCAAAAAATATTTGATCCATTTTTAAAAAGATAACTTTTGCAAATGAGTTCTGTACTTACATTCAGACTTTAATATATAATAGGAATCAGTAGCGTCGCGTGCGCCCAGACCATAGGCCTTCACTCGGCATTGGAATACTATTTCTATACCAGACATTTTTTATGCTGCAGCATTAATTTTCATAAAAGTTGAAATTTTAATAACAATGTCTCAAACATTTTTTAAGGTCAAGTGAAAGTGCACATGAGAAGTGATTGCTCATGTCTCTTAACCGCCTTACCCAAGAAACTGATTACTATATCCCCCCTCTGTCCCGACCACATTTTCTCGAGAAAAAAAAGGAGGCAAGGTCAACACGTGTGTTTCTCACGGCCAGTCAGCCACTCACATGTTTTGAAATTTTGATGCATTAAAATGTCTTGTGTATTTCTTATTTATTTCTCTGTGGATACTTTCAATTTTTATATCAGGTGTTGGCCTACCTTGCTTGACGACTGTCATCTTTTCAATATATTCCCTTCGGACGAAAGGCGTGGTTATGATCTTATCTGCAGTACTAAACATAGCGTCACATCAATCACGTATAAATAAATTATGGAATTCTACCGAATCTGGGTGTTCGCGTCAGATGCATTACTCTGCATTCATTGGAGAACGCTCATCATCTGATCGCAGTCTTGTCTGAACGTCAGCCATCTGCTATTGCTGACGCAGTGGCCTCTGTGACATAAAGCGAATCCAGGAACAATTGGGTTGCGCTTCCCTTACTATATTTAGGTACCGCGCATCGATCAAGAATTGCGTAGAATTTCATTGCAAAAATTGGAGAAGGCAAAGCATCCTGTCTATCGGAAAAGCCAATATTCGCGCGGGCGCGTGCTTTTGCTGCCTCACACGCACACAACTTTCTTTCGTTCTGTCTGAACATCAATGCTCCGTCTGAACACACGACCAGCTTGTGTGTCTAATTGTTCGAAGCACGTGCTGCAAAACTGTTCAATGATGTTGAGCGTCTGACTTTGAGACGGAAAACTGTGTACAGCTGTCACGAGAAGCTATCGAATTTAAATGAATGATGGCACTTTTCATTTTTATAATTGTTGGAAAATTATTTTTGAGGATGCGCCGAAGGCCTTGCAGGTACGGAGAAGACGACACTGATAGGATTTCAAAAAAGAATGAAAATTTATTGACAAGATCCTAATAAAACGGAAGTTAACTTGATTATCAAGGAAATTCATGAATCACATTATAATACAGGTCTTCATACAAAAGTTGAGATCTTATTCTTCTTTGGCTCAAATTTCAAGTTAACATTTCATGGTCAATAGCTTTTCCCACCAGGCTAAATGGATCGGTAAAGTTAAGGCAGACTGCGTTCTTCAATTAGTAAAAATCACTGCGCAAAATTGAGTCATAAATAGTTGGAATGATAGCCTATGCTGTCAGAATTCAACCATATGTGGATCAATTCAATTTTCATATGGATGTGATTTTATATGTGTATATTATAGCTAGCTTTTAAGGCTTATACTGCTTTTTATTGACGAGCTATGGCGTGATATAAACCGAGCCGTAGGGCAAGGTTTATATCTACCATAGTCAATCAATATAGCATAATACCTCAAAAGCTAGCTACAACGATATTATCAACCGACACTTGACAAAAAGTGGCTGATATTGCATAATTTGATATCACTATCTGGATCGACATCAAGCAACATCAACCAGGCATAAACTTCTAAAAGTTGGTTCATAAAGTAGAGCCAACTAAACATCCTGTTAATGTTGCTAGACAAGTAGTAACGACGACAATCTCGTGGAGCATGAAATTCATAATAAATCTAATCTAGTTAAATATCACTCTATCAAACAAAAAATATTCACGACTGGTATTATCGAAAAAATTATTTGTCAGTAGTATGTAATACAGATATTTTTTGCTATGTGACTTAAAGCTGCACATACGAAATGCATACCAGAGGCATTCGAATAAGGATGAATTTGCATCGGGTCTCGTTTATAAGACATACCAACAAGTCGTATTTCAGTGTAAAACAGTCAATCACAGATAGAATAGTTCGTATCTCTACATACCAATCACATACGAATGTAAGTGAGATGTGGTCTGAAAAACATACCAGATCTCTGTAAACATACGAGAATCTCGTATCAGATGTTGGTTTCAAATTGTATGTGATTTTGGTATATGTTTGTATGTAATTTTCGTATCCAGCGATTTACAGTGTACATGATTCAGATTTCCGAAATTTCAATGACATTTTTCAACAGCTTGTGCAAGATATTTGTTCATGAAATATCAAATGGCTGAGTTCTGAGAAAGTTGTTAGAAGAAAAATCGCAAAATTAGCAAATAACGCGGAGGTGTGACACATGCGTTTAGCGCATAAGTATGTGTAGGCTCATGCATCCTAACTCCTAGTGTACATAAATATGCATACATGCTGTGGTGGCAGGCCAGCTGTTCTCCAAAATGTTGATTCTGCTTATTGACAGTCTATTTGTAAGGTAATCTATATTTAGGAGTCGATGCCTGATCATGTATAAGCCAATTTCAACCTATCTGTCCAGAGAAATTTAGAAGTCTATGAACCAGGAGTCCATGCATCAACCATAGACTTCTAACTGTCTGAGTTAGTGATATCAATTTTGATAATCGATGGAGAAAGTAGCTAATACCATAGATAGAATCCCCATGTTACAGTGAATGCCATAGTATTGAAGATTATCTATGGAATCAATCAATACTCTCTGACCAATTTCTGTACATTGCAAATTGTCAGATTAGAGATTTGCAGAGAACACTTCCCCAAGAGGTTGATGATATGATTCACTAAATCTGTGTTTTTTCCTGTCTGAATCCGAAAAATATTGCGAACCCATTTTCATCTTTTATAGTTAATTTATGACCACTGCTATGATATTTTGCTCTTTAAGTGGCAAGTGGTTTGTGACATGATCACGCTCAAGAAAGTACTCTTATTAGTAAAGCTGAGCAGCAAAGTATTCACTTCCATAGAAGCTAATTTAATATACATTACCATTCCAAGGTTGACACGGAGGATTTGTGTTTTTTGCACTGCTACTATGATCAGTCAATACCGTGTCAATTTCTCAAACCTGTAGCTATTTGCTTATCTCACATGTGATACTGGGTCACAACTCGAGTTCATTTAACAAAATCGAAATTGCATGCACTTTGGGGATTTAATTAATACTGAGTTCCTACTCTAGCTAAAAAATTTTGTTCTATGCATGCAGCTGTTGGCATTCACTGCCAACGCATTGCTCTCAGTAAATTAATTAAATTATTTTTTTAATTAATTATTATTAATTTATTAATTAATTAATTAAAACTGAAAAGCGGCAAATTTACAATTGCGGGCATTTCCTTAGTAACTGATATCTCAATGCGCCTTTGTCCTGGCAACAGTAAGGTATTCACTCTGGTAGCAATCTAAGATTCTATCTAAAGTTAAGTCTGCCGATTACAAAAGTCCTAAGAAGTAAAGTACAATAATGATTGTGGTGGTTTCTGCTTGATCGGAAGCTTTTATGTTAGTATTGACGGAGCCTGTAAATGATATAACTAAATCAAATTTACTATATGACGCCTATATAAATTCCAAAAGCAATTCGACGCCCCCTAGTATCGGAATGGGAACAGGAAAATAATAATCAATATCTATTGTAGGAAATACATGTTCCGCCGGTCTTATGGCCGCTTCAGCTGTGTTATTAAGCTTACTTCTTGCCAAAATTCAAAGTTATAATAATCATTATTCATTAAAAACGCATAGTTTAGTGCAGATATCTCTGGACTTCGATGATCTAAGTGTATTATATGAAAAAATATCACACGGAAATTTTCATGAATTCTTGGATGACTAAATATCACGTATACATAATTTGATGTGATGGGATTCAGCGGAAATGATCTGTTTGTGTGTCGCTAAGCACATAAAAGAATTGTTTCAAAATTTTGCGAAACAAAAACTTGGATTGGGGCTTGTTTGCTTCTTATGATAGGGTGCATCAACGAATTCCATCTGAATTGAGCGCATGCTGCAATCTGCCACTGTCCATTTGGTGTTGTTACTAGTGGTAAGTAATGATCCATGACCTGCAACAGCAATATTTCACGATTTCTGTCTTGTGCATAGAAATTGACAACAATAAAACCTCTAGAATGGAAATTAAGCTTCATGCAATGCACAATAACGGCACATCAATCGCACGCATTTTCACTTAGATGCACCTGCCAACGTCTGTATCATTGGATTAGAAAGTCACATGAGTAAATCGAAGCTTCATGTCCCCAACTTAGTTCCCCCGGATGTGCCGCGACCTTGAGTCAATTTCCATTCTAGCAAACTTCAGATAAACAGTTTCTTTCTATGGTCTTGTGTATTGATTAAATGGCGCAGAATTCTCTTGACTTATTTAGCAACCCCGAAGGCCATGTTTGGTTCCTGATGCTGCTATAAGTTCACTCATTCTTCTTCACAGGGAATCTTCTCAGCATTATCCTTTAACAAACTCCGGCCTGCGGCCGTCGTTTGTTATGTTGATAATGCTTTCAAATATCGTTTGATATCCTTTGCCTAAATTACTTATACATAGTCGTATTTCATGGTCAAGAATTTCTCTCTCTCCTCCCTATACATGTAGCAGGAGATGTCTATAAAACATAGAAAGTGTAACCCTTTCTATGCTTCATTGACATCCCTGATGTAGCTGTCAGAAGGAGAAGTCCTTGTAGGTTGGACGACTGGAAATGAGAGGATTTGCAGCGATATCGTCGGGTTTCTATGATAATTGAGTTTCTTCTTACTGCTGATTCGGCTATTTTGTCGTGTAAATGCATCGTTGTTGTACACTTCCGAAACTCCTCTACAATGCTTCCGAAAAAATCGGTTATCATCATTCTGTTGCAATTGTTGCATATGCTCTTTACTTCTTATAAAGACGTCATTCGCATAAGCACATTTGAAACTAATTAGAACTGCAGAGCAGTAGTACCATTGTGATCAATTCACTCATGTAGCCCTCTCGTTAATGGCATATCAATGCATTCAAATGGCTTAGCATTCTAAATAACTAAGTATTCATTAACAAAATTTATGGTCAAAACTTCATAATTTTCTTTGGTCTATCTTTTGCCACATCTTTTGCATGGCAATTTGATCTATCGTTTATCTAATTTCATTGTTGCTAATTCGTATTACAAGGTGTCTTCTGACCGATAATTTTATGGTCTGATTTTGGCCGTTTTACGAAATTTTGAAAATGATAATTGTTGTCCTATCAAATAAAATTTCACATGCATTATAATAGCATAGTTCTTGATAATTCCGTGAGTTTTCATGAGATCCCGATAAAATATGTGGTTTCAACAAAAAATTGAAATTTTGAGAAAAATCAAAATGTCAGGTCGAAAGAAAACAGGTCATTTTTTTAAAATTCACAATTGTTCGATTGTGATGATCCATAGTTGATTTTTTTCCTTTTGGTACATCAACTAGACACACAAATGATGCATCTCGCTGCAGGCCCATAAAGAAAATAAAAACATCATTTCTAAGTTGCGAAATGTGCATCGGTCAGAAGACAGCAGTCCAAGTTTCGCTTGGTAAAATAGGATTTAAGCATAGAATCGAATTGGTCTGACCCGTGCAGAGGTCTAGGGAAATTCCAATTCGGGTATTATCATTGTTTATAGTAAAGGAAAGGATGAAAACCATAAGCAGAATGTGGGTCTGATTAGTAGATAGCATTTGCAGATAGTTAGCAGTTGTCATAAGCAGATTTAGACTTGCAGTGCAATGAAGTATACGGTAATCATTATCGGCAAGCTCTTTTTCTTCCTGTCCACAACTGATGTAGTGAATCGATCAAGCTAATCGACTTTTACACACCGCATGCATGCAGATGTGTTCAGCACAGCTTGTAGAACTGCGTGGACGTATTATCTTTGATAATCGGAGATGATCATGGTATCTTATAGAGGAAATTCATGCAATTTCCGGGCATCCACGCGGGCATGAAGTTTCCACCACCACACAATGAGTTCTGTGTGCAGCTTGACTCACAGTCTTTCAGAGTTTTTGCATCAAAGATAGAGGTACGGCCATAATGGCTTAGATATCCAGGCTCATGGCGTAGCCGCATGGCAAACCATGCGATACATCGCCAGCTTTCTGACTTCTCCTTGCATACGTAATTTGCCTTTTAGAGCTTTGCATCAAGTTGCAATCTCCGCTCGCCTTCACATAATGACCCCCAACACATTGTGGAGTAATGCTGCACATAATGGAGCACTCGCCACCCCCTGAAACGCCGGAAATTGTGAGGAAATAAATGTTGAATGCAGGAACGGACGCAACCGAATATTCCGTGAATTTATGGACAGCACAAATGAAGTGACTCCAAATGAGACAGCATGTGACAAAAATGGATATAGTTCTTGTCACCATCTCTGAGCTCAAGGGAATAAATGCTGATTAGCACTAAATCAACCTCAGAATATTTTTGTTTTTTATGTTTTTGCCAATGCATTTTAAGAATTCAAATATGTCTTTTGAATGTGGTGACTATAGAGTGACAGCATATCCATTATAGCTTCAATGTTCTCATCATGATTGCAATGAAGGGAAGCACATTTAGTTTACCACACGTGACTTTCAAAAGTTTTGAATATCCTCTTTGATTAGTAAGTAGGAAGTTAAGCTCTTCGCTATAATTTTCTTCAAATAAACATTTTAGTTTTAGAGGTTAGTACCGATATTTGAGTACCATTCATTCGGATGCATTTCTATTGTGAAAGAATGAAAAACAAAATTGGAAGTCTTTCATACGATTGTGCTGGATAAATCTAGCTCACTCTTCGTATTTCTATTCATAATCGACATGTTCCATCAACATTCAACTCTGTTCATACAGGACTCTGAAGCTGACCGACATTCCGGGCAACCGATTAGCCTCCCTGCCTCAACTCCTTAATTTCTAAATTATTTTCCGAAGGACATTGCAGACTATTCCTAGCCTGATGTAATTAGAGTGTGGCATCGCAGAATTAGATTGTTAAAGCGTGTCACTTTGCTAGAACTGCAAACTGATTCCAAAGCAATGGCACATTTTTAATGCCTTACAAAAATAGGAATAATAGTCGTGCGTCGCTTGTGGATTGCTGTGAATCCCTTCAGAATGGCACAATCTGCTGACATCATACCATAGCAATTTAACAAAGAGCAGACAGTTCAACATTAAACACGCCGAATAACGCAAAGTTTCAGTGACTGTTATCAGCCGGATCATACAGCAAAGAGACACAGTCGATGTCAAGCTCTACAGTAAAGTTTGTGAACGTTTTTTCGTGCGCCTGCTAACTTTTTTAATAATGATCGGAGGGACCAACATTATCGAGAACACTTTTGCGCAATGATCTGAATTCTTCGAATCTGAAGGAATCGCCGCAATCGGAGCATTTTGAAGGAATCCACAACAATTCGCAAGCGAGGCACGACTATTTCTCCTATCTCTGCAAGGTGGTAAAATTTCTTTTTGCCCACTTATTAAGTTCCTGCATGTGCCATCTGTTTGAATCAGCTTGCATTTCTAGCAAAGTGATGCGCTTAAAAAATATAATTATGTGATTATATTGGTTTTCATTGTTCGATTGCTATGGTATTATGTCAGCAAATTGTGCTATTTCATTAGCGTTATGGTCCAATTCTTCATTTTTTTGTTAAACAGAACAGACGACCTATCGAATTATGTGGGTGACATTTATTTCTTCTAATTTGCTTATCATCTTCCTATAAACATCAATTCAAAGCTAAAAATCCTGAATGATTTTTGAATTTTCAGAAATTACTGAATTTTGGCTGTAAATCCCAATAATGATTGTTATTTACTATGCCAAACTGATTGAATGCACAAAGACGTTTTTGCGAGTACTTTTGAAATCTGCTTGAGTCATGTATCATCAAGACTGAACCAAATAACAAACGCAAGACATTTTGGAATACTATACTGAAATAAAACCGTCATTTTCGGAATTAAATCACATATTACATAGGGTGGTATATTCCTAGATTGTTTTTTGAGATATAGAAGTGACGATATTTCCAAAGTCATCGAAAATTTGAATGCAAGATAAGTTCAGCCAACAAGAAGCAAGCATTATAGACTCACTGTGTGCCGTTGTAACGCGTAACATGCTCTCATTGTTTTCAATACACATGTCCGTTCTGGCGTTTTAGTATATTGTCATACGCAATCTGCATGCCATTACCATTTTTAAGTAATGATTGTTTGATCACAAATTCAAGCAAGAAACATAGACTACTTGCACATATTTCTAAATCTATGGTGCAATAAATAATATCAGATGATGACAATTTGTGTATCGCTGCTTCCCAGCAGAGCAGAGGAGTGATTGAATTCCCTTTCATAATCACCGAAAATTATGAATTTTTCTCTCTCTGATTTGCAGATATGCAAGATATTCAACAACAGCATCGTTCACCATATTTCTTCCTTGATTGACGAAATGTATCCCTTGTGTAACCTACCCATGAGATGTTTTCAAATGGATTCGTATGAGCGCCTGAGATTATCTTGTACATTAATCTTTGTATGTGAGATTTCTCTCCAAACACGCCATCAAGATGCAAGCACAGATAATGCCGAAGAGCAATGAAGCAATAGAATTGATGCTTTGTAAAATGTATAGCCATATTAGGTAAATGTTCTTTGAGAAATGACAGCTGCATATAGGCATTTCTATATATGTTCGCATTTTCATGCGATTGTACGGAAAACAAAGCAGAGATACGTGACTGAATGAATGAATTGTTGAAAACTACATGTGAATACTGTTGTCGTCTTATGATACACGGGCAACATGAGTAAGGCTGATGCAAAGTTTTGAAGAAATCTGATGGAACCATGGACCTTCCTATGTCTTCTGCTACCAGTCAGCAGCCATGACTGAATGAAGTAACTGATGAAATACTTTTGAAGGTAAAAGCAGACTCATCAGTTCAACAGCAAATGCAAATATATTCCACATTAAAAACAGTAACTTCGCTCCCTTAATATGTGTAATTAATAGAAAGTACCTCTGAAATCTACATGTAAGATGGTCATTGTTCATAACTTAAAATAGTGTGTCGATATCAAAGCAGCACAAATTTCTTCAGTTAAAATTCGACAGTTTAACAGACAGATAACAGTTTCTCGTCTTGGTGGATTTGAACCAGCGACCTCTGGTACTCTAGGCCGACACTCTACCAACTGAGCTACCGACGAGTGACAGAACGACATAAATCCTCAACAGAATCAGAGGGCTTCATCCACAAAGACAACACAGCATCAACCGCCAAGCAAACTGCTAATACCAAGACATCAGTAAATCAAAGCCAGCCTACTTTGCAGGTTATTCGGGTGGATGGAAGCAATCTGTTAGCAATTCAAAGCTTTCCTAGGATTATAGGCTACACTAAAATATTTTCTTTCCAAGCCATTTCAAACTATGAACGAAGGATCGAGAGCGGTAGAATTTTGCCAGCTCCGCTCCATTCCACTTGTCTTTTGGATCTGCTCCGATTCGCTCTTTCTGCTTTCACTCACTCACTCCGCTCCGCACAACTCCAATTTCAACAAGTAGGCTTACTTACAATTCTTCGATTTTATGTTCTCGCATAAATGCAAGCGCATGGTTGAAATGCTTATAAAAATGATACATGATGTCGATCAACATTGCAATCAATTTAAAACTTAATCAAAATATGTAGCGATGCTTGCGCGCAAGCGTGCTACCTTTTGACTGTGGTCGCATCTTGCAGTTTGTAGACATACGCGTTTTGCATCATGCATAACAGTGGTCAACACACAGAATAAAATGGCTTAGGCCTATCACTTTGCTGGAAGTGCAAACTGATTCAAAACTATGGCACATGCCGGAACTTAGTAAGTGGTCAAATAGAATTTTTTAAATGGATTGCTTGCGGATTGATGTGAATTCCTTCACATCAATTATTTGGATGTTAAAATCAGGATCGAAGATGGTGGTCAATACATCACAGAGGTTTACCATAAGGTTGATGAGTTCAGCTTCCCAGTGGTGCTGTAAACTTTCCCCGAGAGTAACATGCCTTTGAACACTTTGGCTTAAACATCTTTGCTGCCCAACTCATCAGGTTCGCCAGGATTTCATCTGATGCTTCCGGCTTCACATCAAGAGCTAAGGGCATTTTTGATGTCTTCAAAGGACGGGGTTATAAGACTAATTTGTTGGTTAATTCTTGCATAAAGTCTTTCTCCAAGAATAGGTTCCTCGGTTTTAAGTTTGGTTGTTTTTCGCCTCGCCAGATGCCATCTATCATTGGCATATTGGGCCAAGAAAATCTCTTCTAGTTTCATGTGCTTAGTTTCACGCAGATTGTAGTTTTTGGCTAAAATGAAATTTTCTATGTTTTCTCTGATTAAACATAGTCACATGATGTGACTCTAGACTTAATACTTTTCATTTAATCAGAGAAAACATAGAAAATTTCATTTTAGCTAAAAACTGCATGCAATCTGCGTCCCATTGGATTTACATGTGTTTTTCTTTGATCCTGTCTGACAAGAAGAGGAATTCACTAGAACTCGGCAGACGTGCCGATTCGAAGTAGGCATAGGGTGTACATCATTGTGTGAAAGTCTCACTTTCGGCCTCGTTCCCTGCAGAAACTCGTCTGCCGGACTATTGTACCTTTTGGCGTGTTTAATGTTGAACTGTCTGGTCATTGCTCGATTGCTATGGTATTATGTCAGCAGATTGCGCCATTTCATCAACGTTACATGTTCTAATGCGTCCTTTCTAGTCAAACAACTTTCTAGTCTGTGAAGTTTAACGGTTATTTTAGTTGTTTCTAGCGGAGTACAATTTACAGTGTATAACAGTATCAATTTATGACGTTTGACATCGTTCAAAATCAAAGAAAGAATTCTATATGATGAGCATTTTTGTTTGTACAAAGCAACATTTTTACCAATTTGGATAACGATGTCCAGGCCTTGAGCTGATTGTACACTACAAGTAATAGGCTTGGAAGAGTAAGACCACACAGTCATCATTCCTAGAAATTGAGCAACATAAACTCAATGCATGTTTTAACAGGAAGACAATTCAGCGAGCAAATCAACATTATGTTTTGCAGTCTCAATGCATAAATTAAATCTGATGATATTGCGGATATGGATGGGTAATTTTGTGGTCTATAAGACGGTCTCATCAGCAATGTCTGGTGAGTCGCTAGAATAATCGCACACATTTTGAGAACATATCAATTTTATCTCCGGACCCTTCCACTGACTGCACCTAAACGTGGTCAGATCACAAAGATTGCCTTCGTCTAAATTGTAATAATATCTAGTTGCCCTGTCAATCGAAAATCATCATCCTTCTAAACATTGCGGATTCAACCTGAAAACCTAAAATCCTATTATTGAAATATATTTCACTTGTTATGCAATTGAGTTACTTGACAAAACTATTTGCATGTCCATCTGATTAAATACTCAATACATTACCATGAGCAGCTCTCCAAAATATTTATATAATGTGATTGCTGTATGAATGAAAATTATACCCAGAAAAGACACAATATTATAGCTAAAACCTATTCATTGGCATGAATACAAGAGCTCAAGGATATCTTCAAAAGGAAATTTTAATGATATTGAATATCTTCCGATTCCAGATAACAAATAATTATTCATGATGATCTATGATTTAAAAAAATCAATTTGCCGCCTGTGTGAAGCGCCTCAATCTCGGATGCGGCATTAAGTGGCTGCGGAATGCAATCCGCCCTCCACGAGCCTGCGTTAAACTACTATCTTCCTACTGGCTAATTAACGATGTCAACAGATGGCCCGGTGGTCTTGTGGTTAGAGGGTATGGTTGCACGTCCTCAACCTCCAACGTCGCTGGTTCGAACCTACCCACGATTCATGAGGCCCAACAGGCCGACACATGCCTCATGATTGCTACTTTGTTGAGATGTGATGCATATTCATGAGGAATTATGATATTGATTTATACTACGTATGCAATGAATGCAGGACTCTTCTCTCTATCTGCAGTATCATTTCTCTCACTTGTATATCTCATTACTCTTACCATCTTCATTATGCATAACCATTTTATGATATTGTCACTCATCTCACCAGTGCTGTGCTACGTTTTCGAAGTTGGAAACAAAAGTCTTGACGTTCATTTAACAATTTAAGAAAATCCACATACTCAAAACTGTTTCATTTTTCAGATGACGTCTTGGTTGCAAATCTCATTATTAATCAGTGGAGTAGTTCTTGTCTTCAACGGCATTTCAACGGCTTCTGCCCGAAGTACGGGAGACTTCACATCCCGTTCTCGAGATGTCGGGATTGGCTACGGAGATGCAAAATGGAATCCACTAGATGGCGAATATCAAAGAGTGGCAAAAAGTCTTGACATTCCAATTCAACTCCTAAATCGCATCCGCAAACGATTGCAGCCAGAAACTCTCTGGAAAGTGGAAAGAAAATGAGTTTCTGAAGAAACGAACCTAAAATGTGCTCCAAACTTACCTTTTGAATGTTTTGTATGGTCGGCGACGTTTTAGAGACTGATAAAATTTGCAATCAAAAGAGTCATTCATTTCTTCGCTGTTTGTCCTTGGTTGATTTTGTACAAAAGTTGAAAAGCCAAGAAGATTCGGATATTTTTTGTCTTTATTCAACGTAGAGAATTGGAATAACATGAGACATCGAAAGGCGAACTAACTCACCTCATTTAGTCAATATATTGTCATTCATTTCAACATATGTATCACTTTACTTTTCAATTCAATGAAAATACAATCATATCGGAGTAGGCAAAAACCAGTTCTGTCTTCTTCTAAAAGATTTAAAAGGTCGACTAGACTGCCCAATATAAAAATTGGTACAAAATTTACAGGTAAATTTGTAGACAAAGAATTTGTCTTTGCAAGTATATTTGCTAGGTAACCAATCACAGACCGTGCAATTCTCATGTTTATTATGTTTAGGCTTGTTTTGAAGGCTACTATAAAGATTAGAGTTTGGAATGTCTACTAGGTTGACAAGTAAGTCGTATTTCTTAATAAGGGTGCGTATTTTGCAGCTAGTTTTATCATTTATGTATTTCATTTTAAGAATACTTGGGTTGCTTTTTTTAGGGACAGACGTATTTTTTCTATTTCTATAAGTGCGATAGGTTTTGTAACCATTTTGACGAAACTTTTTGTCTAGGTTATTTTGGAGTTTTCAAACTCGGCTTCTGAGCTGCATCGTTTTTGGACGTACTCCACAGTATTTTTTAGATAGTTGCTTTTTTACGTGACTTGGTGCGTAGCTATCCTTCCGTAAGGCAATGCCGGAATGATAGGGTTTCTCAAACCAGTTGTGATGGATGTTTTCGTTTTCTATGAAAATGCTTATATCAAGGAAGTTTAGGACTCCGTTTTCAGGTACCTCCATGGTGAATTTAATAATCGCTACTTATGCTGTTAAAAGTTTTCAAAATTTCGAAAAGTCACTACCTTTGTCAAACGGTCCAATTATAATGTCGTCTACGTAACGAGCGTAGAGGGCAGGGACTATAGCATACCTATCTTTCAAGTCTTTTAAGGCAACCGTTTCCAATTTGTGTAAATAAATAATCGCGAACGGAGTCTTCTGCATTTCCTATATACGACGGCACGAAACGTGTCAATTGACAAAAGGATGCCCAATGGGATCTCATTTCCCTCCTCCGTTCGCGATTATTAAATTAAGTTCACCATGGAGGTACCTGAAAACGGAGTCCTAAACTTCCTTGATATATGCATTTTTATAGAAAATGAAAACATCCATCACAACTGGTTTGAGAAACCCTATCATTCCGGCATTGCCTTACGGAAGGATAGCTACGCACCAAGTCACGTAAAAAGCAACTATCTAAAAAATACTGTGGAGTACGTCCAAAAACGATGCAGGTCAGAAGCCGCGTTTGAAAACTCCAAAATAACATAGACAAAAAGTTTCGTCAAAATGGTTACAAAACCTATCGCACTTATAGAAATAGAAAAAATACGTCTGTCCCTAAAAAAGCAACCCAAATATTCTTAAAATGAAATACATAAATGATAAAACTAGCTGCAAAATACGCACCCTTATTAAGAAATACGACTTACCTGTCAACCTAGTAGACATTCCAAACTCTAATCTTTATAGTAGCCTTCAAAACAAGCCTAAACATAATAAACATGAGAATTGCACGGTCTGTGATTGGTTACCTAGCAAATATACTTGCAAAGACAAATTCTTTGTCTACAAATTTACCTGCAAATTTTGTGCCAATTTTTATATTGGGCAGTCTAGTCGACCTTTTAAATTACGTTTCATGGAACACGTGCGTTCTTTTAACAATAAGACCAGCAGTGCACTGGCAGACCACAGATCTCAATGCAAGCATATTATGTCTATTGACAACTTCACTTTAGATATCTTGGACAAATGTAAGAATCCTGTCGACACTCGTTTGAGTAAAGCTCGTTGTATCAAGAGCATGAAGCCCAACATTAACCGCAAACATGAACTGATTGATTTTTAGTCTGATTCTCACATCCCACACATACCACTACATAAGATTGCAGAGCTTTGTCATCACGCTCTCCTTACGCTGTCGGTCTTACTTGTGGTTTTAGGTTGTGTTGCCCCTGAGGAAGCTCGAAGGCGTGAAACGTCGGGCCTGTAAATAGCTTTTAGCGTCATCTCTTAGCCATGAATTTTAGAAGAAGACAGAACTGGTTTTTGCCTACTCCGATATGGAACGTAGTCTTCTGTTCGCGGCAATCCTATTCGAAAATACAATCATTAGTTAGCCAGATGATTTAGGCCGATATATTTTGTGCTTCAATGACCAAATAATTCTCCTTTCAGGGTTTTAGAGTAATTGAAATTATGTGTTGAAAGATTTCATTTTTGTCAGATGGAAATCTCAATAACATGATTTGAAAGTAAAAGATCTTCGATATTCATGCGTAAAGCATAAATTAAGCAGCTCTTCATCATGTTCTTCGTGCTAGGCGTGCCAAAGTAGTTTGCTTCATTCTCCACACTAAATCGACCTTCTAAACCATAGGAAAGGAAGCGCATTGTGTAATAGGAAAGTAGCGGTATGATGATAAGGTTATGATTAACAAGGCTTTATTAAATAACCAACTTATTCTAAAGAATACTGGCAGGAAATGTAGTCAATTCGATCATGCCTTATTCATCGTTGGACCGTGCATCTGAAGCTGCTACAACAGCTGAAAATTCAGATGATGAATTCCATGCTCCATCGCATGTCAGAGATCATGGACGAAAGTACACGTATAGCTCTTTCTTAGGTTATTCTCAGCCGACTGACATCAGCGGATTGTCGGTGAAAGAGATGTCTACTGGAGTCTAAATTGTTGAGTGACATGATGTGTATTCTGTGCTATACATGAGACAGAGAGGATATGAGATCAAAATTTTGTTCGCCGAATAGGTAACATCTAATGAAGTTACATAACAACATGCACTGTTTGATTATGCATGTGTGGTTCAAAACTATATTTTGCTTTTTTAATATTTGGAATTCCCGTCTGATGCCAATAATTGATGAACATGATCTATTGGGAAAGCATGGAGGGTCGAAGAATATCCAGTCTTGCCATGAGACGAGATCTCTTTGTCCCATACGCAGGATGTTTAAGAATTCGCAACTATTTCCCAAAATAACTCTCATAAGCTTAATCTTGCTTTGATACGTTATTAACAACAGAATGAAATTAGATGAACGATCGATTAAATTATGGCATGGTGTGTTTTTTAGGGGTTATACCTCAAGTTTCATGCCCACTCTGTATACCAAATGGAGGTTGTTCCACATGTCCTAGGAAGTGTAAAAAACAAATTTGAAAAAATCTATCGAGCCGTTTTCTTTATGCAGCTTTTTTGCACTTTTTTGCTTTTTTGCTTTCATGTTATAATAGATTTTCCTTGAAATTATGTGCCCACTCTAGAAACTAAATGGAGATTGCTTAATATATCATAGGAAGTATAAAAAAGTAAATTTGAAAAATATCTGTCGAGCCCTTTTCTTTCAGCAGCTTTTTTGCACTTTTTTGCTTTTGCACATAATTGCTCTGATGATGCATTTTCCTTGATGTAATGTGCCCACTCTAAAAACCAAATGCAGATTGCTTCACATGTCCTAGGAAATAATAAAAAGGCAAATTGAAAATAATCTATCGAACCCTTTTCTTTCAGCAGCTGGTTTCCACTTCTTCGCTTTTTTGCATAATTGTCATAGCACGCTTTCCTCGAAATTATATGACCTTGTCCATATCTCTGACAAAACTCTAAATAGTTGCTGAAATACATACAGTTGCTTATGTGATTATAGAGATCAGATAAATGAATTTTTATCTGGTAATCTATACTGATGCTATACTGACAAAATTTGAAACATACATGTATATACTTAGTTGTTAATGTCTGATCTCTGTAGTTGCTATAGCTACTACAGAAATAAAATCGTTGAAATAAAATCGTTCCGAATCGCGATTAAATCTATAGGACTTACTTGTCATTTTCATTTCTCTAATTTTTTTTAAACTTATACGTAGATTATTGTCGCGGTATTTTTTTACAAATTAGTTACCAAAAAAAGCACAAATCATGAAAATAAACAAAAAATAACATTGGCTTCAATGAATCTAGATATTCATATCGGAGTAGGAAAAAACCAGTTCTATCTTCTTCTAAAATTTATGGCTAAGAGATGACGTTAAAAACTATTTACAGGCCCGACGTTTCACGCCTTCGAGCTTCCTCAGGGGCAACGCAAGCTAAAACCACAAGTAAGACCGACAGCGTAAGGAGAGCGTGATGACAAAGCTCTGCGACCTTATATAGTGGTGTGTGGGATGTGAGAATCAGACTAAAAATCAATCAGTTCATGTTTGCGGTTAATGTTGGGCTTCATGCTCTTGATACAACGAGCTTCACTCAAACGAGTGTCGACAGGATTCTTACATTTGTCCAAGATATCTAAAGTGAAGTTGTCAATAGACATACATAATATGCTTGCATTGAGATCTGTGGTCTGCCAGTGCACTGCTGGTCTTATTGTTAAAAGAACGCACGTGTTCGATGAAATCCCAAAAATGTCATCTCTTAGCCATAAATTTTAGAAGAAGATAGAACTGGTTTTTGCCTACTCCGATATGAATATCTAGATTCATTGAAGCGAATGTTGTTTTTTGTTTATTTTCATGATTTGTGCTTTTTTTGGTAACTAATTTGTAAACAAATACCGCGACAATAATCTACGTATAGGTTTAAAAAAAATTAGAGAAATGAAAATGACAAGTAAGTCCTATAGATTTAATCGCGATTCGGAACGATTTTATTTCAAGCTATAGCAACTACAGAGATCAGACATTAACAACTAAGCATATATGTTTCAAATTTTGTATTGACAATTCAAATGCAATATAATCTCTATTAAAACTCTATAAATGTATATAAAGGAATTAGAAACCATATGACCAGGAACATGTGGCACTGTCTACAATCACTCATCAATGTTTCCATTATTCCGATTATAATAGTATTTCGTTGACACGATTTTCTCAATGTTTTCCAATGTGAGTAGATGAGTTAATGAAATAACAAGTTTTTGTCGTAATGACAATATTTAGGTGATTTAGATGTTGTTACAAAATATCCGGAATTTAGGCAAAAAAAAATAATTTTTGGTGATTCAACTAAATTGTCGCTGTCTAGTCATAGCAATCATGATCAAAGATCAAAGAATGGATATTTCGTCACAACCCGGTGAAAAAAACTGTCGGGATCTGTCGGTCCATTGTCGGGAAGCCGACAGTTTTTTTTCACCGACAATCTTAGGCCGACTGAGAACCCTTAGCAGCCACTACACGCCTACATGCATGATAGTCCTACAACAGATCTTCTCAGCATGTGCATTGCAACTTACTACACATAAGCAGTTTCGGATGTCACTGGATCATGCAAAGCAAAGGGCTCTACAGATAAGTCTACAAACCATGATGACAGACTACCCTCTAGACTTGCACTTCGAATATCTAATAAATCTAGCTTCCTTATTAGAGATCAGAATATGCCCTGAAGGGTTCCTGTTCTGAACTAGATAGGGCCATTGAAAGGCTAGAGATACATGAATCCTAACCTGAACATGATGGGCCTACTGCAGATCCGTCCTTGCATGAAATATTCCTGCCAACTGATGAGTGAATAACTCCACGTGTACTTGTAGCAATTGCAACAGCAGGAAGTGGATCGCAGAAAGTTAGTCCATATATATATATATATTGGTAGGCCAGCATAGGTAGGTACATTGTTCATGCGACATCGGTGTCTAGTCAATGCGAAGCAGGTCTATGCAGTAGGCCCAAGTACATCCACTCGTGCTTGAATAAATTCGGTTCACCATTGGCATAACTGCTTGATTTGTAAAACGAAGACAAGGTCAATAATAAAATGTATTGAATAACTTTCGACTACGTCAATTCATCGAAACGAGATCATTACAAAGGAAAAAGTTCGGAGATAAGAGGAGGGTAGGAATTTAAAATTACAAACGTTTAGACAAATAACTTTTGTCAATTCAATCATCGAAAGTTATTAATTAGTAATGAGAATTAAGCAAGTAAATTAATTATATAGTAAACTAATTAAATATTATTTTCCAATAGAATGAGCGCCAAATTTGAATAATCAGCTGTTGACTCTGAGTGAATAAATCGCAAAATTTTGTTGAACGTATCGTGAACTGTGACTGAATAGAATTTAGATCGACATTCTCTGAAACTGTTATCTGAAAAAATATATAATCAGTCACAACTTCTTTCATACTACTTTTGCAAACAGATCAATACGCGAGATAACCTTTGATACTTTTTCTACTGGCAATGCAAGATTTAGGTCATTCTGTCAAGTAATTACTGCTGTAGGATGGAACAAAGCCATCAATTTCAAAAAAGCTAAATTAAAATGAGTCGCTGGTATTTTATGAGACCGAGATAGAACCTGAATCAGTCATGCTTTATTACTCTACATCTAGTGAGTATGTTTGCAAAGTTGGGGCTCAATCGGTTTGGGCCTCTGGTGATC
Organism: Prostheceraeus crozeri; assembly: GCA_907163375.1. NCBI lineage: Eukaryota > Metazoa > Platyhelminthes > Polycladida > Euryleptidae > Prostheceraeus > Prostheceraeus crozeri. The sequence goes on from CAJQUW010017052.1 coordinate 36,987, forward strand.
GGGGACCGCAAAGGGTTCCCGAACAAAAGTCCTTTGTAATCAGTCACTATAGTTCCTCATGAGACAGAGAAGCATTTTAGCAACTACGCACGTACCTCTAACAGCAATAAGAAAAGAAGGAAAACATTTTTGACGGTGTTTCACAGAAACTTGTCAAAATGAGATGCAAACTGAATACTATGATGAATTTTAGACAAGATATCATTTTGCATAATGCTTACAGCTGGAGTACGGATGGAGTCACCATAGACTTCTAATTTAGAAGTCTGTACATTAACATTACCGTTCTATATTACTTAGAAGATATCTTTCAATGTGTTTCATCGTTCTATATCACAAAATATGGCACTTTTTCATTACTATGATTAACATAGACAAGCCTTCGATAATACATTGCATTCATTCCAGGCCTTTTGGTCTTGATAAAATATCTCTCACAAATTTTGAATTCGTAAACATGAGTGAAATTACGTTGTAAGATTTCTACTTTTATATCATTGGCAGATGGAGGCAATCGATGTTTTGATGAAAAATGTTGATGAACAAGACTGTTATTACAATTGAGCTGTTCTTGGATTCTCTTTCTCATGGTACATTGTGTCTCACCAATATAATTATCGTTACATTTATTACATGTGACCCTATAAATAACATTTTTAAAATAACAAACATGACTATTATAACAAAGTCAAGAACTACAAGATATAAAAAAATCCATCTGCCAATGATATAAAAGTAGAAATCCTACAACTCAATTTCACTTGCGTGTATGTTTACGATCGCAAAATTTGTGAGAGATATTTTACCAAAACCAAAAGGCCTGGAATCAATGCAATGTATAGCATTATGTAAAATGATATCTTGTCTAACATTCATCATAGAACTAAGTTTACATCTCATTTTGAAAAGTTTCTGTGATATACTGTCAAAAATGTTTTCCTTCTTTTCTTATTGGTCTGTTAGAGGCAGTTACTGTTTTGTTAAACTGACAAAGTCGTCGTCGAAAGCGATTCAATCGCGTCGAAGTAAATGACTTTAACTTCATCCGCATGGGTATAATTAAGGCAATTTTTATGACCTAAGAAAGCTTAATATATACCCAAATATGACCTAAGGCTCAAAATGTGACCACAATGTGACCTAAAATCCTTAAATTGTAACTTAGCAAAATTTTAAAATTTTAAAATATACCAAAGCTATGTTTCCATTTTCAGGCAAAAAGTTAGAAAGTTCAAGTTACGACAAATAAAACGATTTATTTCAAACGTTTGCCACAGTATATACATTTACAGCTTGTTGGACAAAACAGTAATGTAATTTACTTCATTTGATGTCAAAAAAGGTCTGTCTTAGTGTAGTATCTTCTTCAACAAGAAGAAGAGCGCTCTACCGAAGCAGCGGTTGGATGACCAGGAAAGGCAGACGACAGGATGCAATCCTGGCGCCCCCGGTAACATTCATACCTACAGGCAATGCACGGATTGGAACTGTCCTCAGACTGCACCGCGCTGCTGAGAAGACCGATATTGCGTCATTCGGCAAGCATCGGTCTATACCCTCTTCCCGGCAACTGTAACAGTCTAAAACTACAGGAAAATGACCAAAAAATGAATAAATATGATGAGACACAGAAAATATGACAATATTCCTTTACCCTAAAACTATGACGTCAGGAAAAAAATTGCCTTAGTTGCAATCATTAAGAAAGTTAAGCGTATTTTCATACTAAACTATCATCTTCTTAGCAAGCGATTTTTAGCCCAAAAAGACGTGACAAATTTCTATAATCAAAGACATTGCGAAAAAAGAATATATCAGATTTCAAAAAGATCAAAGAAGGATGAATGATTGACGAATGTCTTGCGTGAATTAAAAGTGAGCCCGAAAACCTGAAAGAAGCTGGAACCTGGGATGTAAAAAAGTTACGGAATAACCCAGCATTAGATGTTCAAAAGAATAGAACATTTTTTGCGGCGTTGTAGTCCCCAATTCAACCTTCTTCTTTGGTGAAATACCTTGGAGTTATAGTCAGCAACAGGCTCACTTGGTCGGATCATTTCGAAAGAGTTGTAAAGGCGACATCAAGACGTATATTTCTTTTGCGTTCTGCGAAATCTAATATGACTAATCATCAGATGATGCTACTGTATTACGCTTACATTCGGAGTCTCATTGAATATGCCTCTCCGGCATTTTGCGGAGTAAACAAAAGTGAATTGAGGATTATCGAAAGCATTCAGAATAGGTGCCACTTTATTATTTGTGGAGACAGAAACTGTAACTGCAATCATTATCCGGACTTAAACCATCGCTTTCATAGGGCCGCAACAAGACTTTTCCTGCAGATGATGAATCCTGCTCACACATTGCACTACTTGATACCTGAAAGATTGCCCTCAGGCAGATTTTCGTTTCCTTTTTGCAAGACTGTGAGAAGACATAAATGTTTTATCTATAAAGTAATTCATCTATATAACCATGACTTTGAACGATGACTTTGTAACAATAGTAATGATTTTCTGATTTTCAATCTTGAAATATCGGGCTCCGCAAAAAAAACTTCGCATTTGTACTGACCTGTTTTTCTGGTTGTATGTCATGCCTTATTTGTTGTCCATTCTGTCCTAGAGGGCATAATTATAGCAATATTATAGCATGGATTACTATAACATAGCTTCTGTTGCTACCTAGCATAGAAAGCTTTGTTTTACATGTATCTATTCAATTTCATTTTCATCATTAATCAAATTGGTCTCTCTACACCTCGATCTCATGGCTACAGCAGATTTCAAGCAGGATCATTTGTACTTTTTCATTGACACCTTGCAAGCAAATGGCTTTTCGTGTGCACAAATGCGTACGTTACTAGTTCATCGTTGGGGAGAAGAAAATGTTGTAAGCACTCGTCGGATACAACAAGTTGCCAGCGAATTTTCCGAAGGAAAAAGATATTCATTTAAGGGAAAATCAGGGTCTGGAAGACCACGTACGAGCACTTTTACCGAAAACGTAGAACTAATTCGTGAGAAAATTGAAGAAAATAATCGCTTATCATGCAGTGATTTGAGCCGAATTACGGGAATTGACTGTGATGCTGTGAACCGAATTTTGATCAGAGATTTGCATAAGAAGTCTGTATGTTGCAAATGGATACCACATGAACTAACTCAACAAAATAAAGAAGCAAGAATTGAGTGTTGCCAAACTATGATTGAAAGATATTCAAGAAGAAGATCCAGAGAAAATGTTATTGTTATAGACGAAAAGTGGGTATACTTCAAGGATATTCCAGCTAAAGAGAACAACCGAGCCTGGGTTGATAGTGCGGGAGATAGACCTGCTGTTGCGAGGAGGACAATTTCCGATCGCAAAGTGTTGATCATACTGGCATCAAATTACTCCAAATCAATGCATTACCTTGAGGTATTGCATGATGGAGCATCAATTAACTCTCAACGATACATTGATTTCTTAGAAAACATGGCATCTGAGTTTGAAAGTGTGTTGCCTAGGTGGGAGATGGTTGTTCAACACGACAACGCTCGGCCTCATGTTGCTCGTTGTGCTACTGAATGGTTTGAGGCCCAACACATGTCTCTGCTGAAGCAGCCTCCATCCTCACCAGACACAAACTTGATGGACAGATTCTTATTTAGAAATTATGAAGTGTTCAGAAGGGGACATGACTTTGAAAATTCACATGAAATTCACCACAATTTTCGTCAATACATGGATGCCATGATGAGCAGCAAGCTTCTTAAAGAACTTGAAAATTTACTTCTTCATTTGCAAAGGATCGTTGATGCAAATGGAAATTATGTTCAATAGTCACTTTGTCACTGTGTTGTATATTTGCAACAATTACAATATCATGACTTGTCTTAAATTACAATGTAATCTGTTTTCATATGAAAAGCGAAGTTTTTTTTGCGGAGCCCTATATAAATTGATTATTATATATTCGTTTGAGATTTCTCATTTATTGCAGATAATTGTTCATTGTGCATCGTTGAAAGAAAGAGTGTGGAATGTGTAATTCCTTTTGTCTCAATATGAATATAGGCGCATATCTGATCATTTTGTAGCATTTTGCACTCTTCTTGGTTCGACTTTTCACACACACAGATTCGGCGTTATCAAAACCGGTCGGCCGATGGCCGGCTCATTCAAAACGGGATGGGACGGACTGACGTCGGTGTATATCGGTTGGTTTAGACTTCGATCGTCAGACATCATTCGGTCAACTTTTGCCATTAGACATTATTCAATTTCCACACAGCATACGTGAAATGCATGAATGGTAGACCTTCTGGTATTCCGGATAAGCGAGAGTTACCTATCACAATACAGTATCATACAAAGCTTTAAGCGTTCAACAAATTCTGAGTTCCAATATAATAAAAGATTTTGTAAAGCGATAAAAGTTCTGAGATGAACAATTTGATCGCTAACTGTGAGTGCTGACGTTACAAAATGTTTTGTCCGCGATGTGCAAACTTGATTTAAATGATTCACTGAAGTGAGATTTAGGCCATTGATATAGAAAGGGCCTTGCTACATCAATGATTTAGGCTGCTTCTTCACTTGTGAGAGAATTCTAGTGATTTCCGACGTGAATTGATAACTCTCTCCACTACAGTTTAAATTCAGATCTTTTCAGTTTACATTGATGACCGCGAGCTGACAGTCTGGAACAATGAGCTCGCCAAACGTGTCATCAATTCTTCATTTCAGTGAGTGTCTCAAGACCGAGCAGTAGTGTTGTACCTGTACAACGTCAATTAAAATTCATCGCGTGCCGCCTGCAAACAATTATCCGCGATCCACTGCCAAATGTTCCGATAGAATGCCCTAGGTTGCATTGAAATCCATTACTCATTACATCTCTATGCTCCACCTGTCATACAAAATATCCCACGTGGTGAAATTCATGCAGGCTAGAATGAATGATTCTGGAAACTTTGTTTGAGACAAAGTAGAGTTTGAAATGCATGTTGCCGGCAATCATTGGAAGATCCCCTCTGCTGTTGGTAGCAGAACTCGATATTTGTGTTTGCACGAGCGCTTTCGAAGTCCGTCGGACAGCATAATCACAAATATTGAGTTTTTCTACCAACAGCAGAAGGGACATTCCAATCGCGACTGTCCCTCACTCTTCGGTGAAATCATTCTTGAACTATTTAAAGAACAATTGGCAATATCTATATCACAAAACATGTGTGTAGATACTCTCAGATTATGTTACATATGCTCTAAATGTCATGATTGACAAAGCAATTTATTCTAGACTGAATGTTGTCAGCGGTCAACATGGGTCTAATTAATCGGTCTCCGGGCTTCAGTCTTCAAAATTTGTGGCCAACCCTGGTGTAGGCAGCTTCTAGCTGAAATATATCAGTATAGGGAATGAAGAGAAGAACTTTTATGTGAAATAATTCTGCCGGTAGATAACTATAATTTTGTAGGATTAATCGTACAAAACATTCGATCTAGAACAAAGACAAATAAAGAAAGTGAAATGGAGAAATTTGATCATGGGGTCCGTCAGGGACCCCAAACGCCAATAGTCAGTGCCCGAAAGTCATAGATAGAAGTCATGTTTATTGTCTAAATTATATGATCACTTTCAGCTGCCTATAACTAAAAAAGTCAATAAATCGCTTTTGCTAACAGCAATATTTCCATGAAAAGTCGCTCAACGAACATGCTGTGGGGTTGTGAAAGACCCCAAATGCCAACTAACGGTCAATGAAAAATCTAAATATTGAAAATGAATTGATCATCAACTGAGTTGGAAGGCAGCGCCGTCATGCATCAGCAGATTATTCAAAAACATTTTTTTGGCCAATCTCATTATAATTCAAAAATATCATCCATCGGTAACATGTTAAATGCATAAATGTCATAAAGAAAATAATCACAAAATGACAAATCAAAAACCTCTTTTAAGAGGATGCAAATTTAATCAGAAATTTCCTGTTGCTGTTCTTCTTCTCCTTCATCGACACCACTTTCCTCCGCAGTTTCTTCCTTTTTATCATGATTATCGGCATCTTCTTCGGTTTCACTGACGCCTTTTGACTCTTTGGGTTCATCATCGACTTTCTTATCTTCTTTATCAGTTGTGGATTTATCTAATGCTTCCTCCTGAGTCATCTCTTCTTCTGTGTTTTCTTCCTTTGGATTTTCATCTTCGTGTGCAGTTCGAAGAGATCTGAAAATGAAAGCAAGGAAATTCTATTGACGACAAAGGTCTGTCGCAGCCACAGAATTATACAGGTCGTTTCTTCTTCCGTTTGACTAGAAGCGAATCATTGGAACATGTAGCGTTATTGAAATGGCACAATCTCCTGACTAAATACCATAGCAATCGAACAATGAGCAGTCAGTTCAACATTAAACACGCCAAATTGTGCAAAGTTTCAGTGACTGTTATCAACCGGATCACACAGTAAAGAAACACAGTCGATGTCAAGTTCTACAGAGAAGTTTGTGAACGTTTTTTCGTGCGCCTGCTAACTTTTTTTTAAATGATCGGAGGGCCAACATTATCGAAAAAACTTTTGCGCAATGATCTGAATTGATCTGATGTGAATCAGTTTGCACTTCTAGCAAAGTGACACAATTAAACAATCTATTTCTGTGGTCGCAGTACATGAATGCTGGTAGTATTCTGTCAATAATAATAACAATGGGACAATAAGCTGTCGACATCACTTAGAGATGATTTCTGCCTTCACCCGCATTCATTTTGAACCTTCAGCGTGGCCTGAAGAAGGCACGAGCTCGTCTCCACCGCAGACCGCGGTTCGATTCCTAGATCTGGCGAGTGCGGTCGGGGAATCAAAGGTGTCGGTGTCCTTTACTGACATAATAGATGTCATTCTCTTTAGATATTCGGGAAATCTCTATTGCTTATTGATTAATGCCATAGAAGGAAGATAGTTGACTCAATTGAGGCCAACCACTTTAAAAATCTCATCTAGTCTATTACACTTCCCTTTTTTATTGAGTACAGCAGTCTCCCGCGTGAGTACGCAACTTGAGCCTGAGATGCTTGTGCGTACTTTTGGGGAGGTCCGTACTTAAGGTGAAACTCGAAACTATTAGCGATTCTCAGCTACACAGCGTTCTTGTGACTGAAAAAGCATCTTCTTAGAAATGATTGACTTCAGAGGCTGTCAGCAGTTATACAATGATACATGTAGATGATCAAATGCATAATCATAAAGATTATGAGATGAACTGGCGAGCCCTAGTAGGGCGAAATGCAGCGTCTACGGCTGCCAAGGAATTGATGTGCTCAAATTGTTAAAGTCTGAGGACATCTTTCTATTTCCTTCCTATAAACGCATAAAAATACTAATCCGGACCTCTTATTAAATAGGCTTTATTAACTATGAATGAATTTTGTTTCCGAATGCCATAGATAAAGTAAGATCTCAGCATGATATCAGGCCTTTTACATTCATAAATATTCAGTTCCATTCCATGTGCATGCAGTGATTGATCAAATGTCATTCCTCTCCTTCCAGTGTCCTACAGTGGCGGCTCGTGACATTTGGTCCAGGTGTGGCATAAGCATGAAATTTTTACATAATCAAAAATCTAGTCTAAAAGGATCTTATTTTGTAAATGAAAAGCAAAGAATATGTTAGCAACATGCTATAAATGTGTAAGTCTATGTCACTGCATTTAGTCACACGGTTGAAGCAACATTTTGTCTATTCATGGACTGATCGCTGGTGCCAACCTCACATCACCTCACTCAGTAAAAAGGGAATCACAATCGTGAAATGAACCACTCTCACGTCATCTCAATCTCGATGCTTGGGCGCGCCCATCAGTCTTGAAAACGATTGATGGATTCTGCTAGCGTCACTGTCGCGCAAATGGAATAGATGTACATGAAGTATAGTTGAAATTTATGATCAAGAAATGGAGTCTACTACTGATGTTGCTGGTTATTTAAGTTAGACAACATTTCAATAGGTGGGGCAGTGCCCCACCTGCCCAAATGGACGAGCCGCCACTGGTGTCCTATCATTTGTAGTTCTTCTAAATGTCCAACGCCATCACATCATCACATCATTTATTGTCATTATTCTATCATTAACTTCTATTAAGTATTTATCCATGATTGCCACAGTCATCATGCTATCATCACCGTGTTCTCTGTTTGAGAAACATACGTCTTAATATTTTGATGGAAAGAGGCTAGACAATGTCAACAGGGCTAGGTGTGCAAACAGGACTATGCAAGGAAGAAATCGACTCAAAAGAACCTGAAATGTTGCGCATCTTTGAATCTGTGAATTGGAGGCCTCCAAAGTTTCAAGATTCGATTTGACTCAGAATTTGCCGATTCATTGGTACCTAATTTCAATAAACAGGGGCGCATTGCAACGGTTAGTGTTTGTCGATCACGATAGCAGTGAAGAGTTTGTCCAAACCAGCTGTGAAGGCGTTGAAGATGTGTTGACGAGTTCGCCTATCGAAGATGATGCCCATACACAGTGATGATGTCAATGAATGTGCACAATCGACTGCACAATTCATTCCAATAATGACAGTGTCGATTTTGATAGCTTCGACAAAATCCTGAAATTTGAGGACCAGTTGCTGTGCACAGCGGTGATGTTGAAGAACCCTTTTCAACACCTCTCAGAAGAAGCTGAGACGAATAACATTACAAGCGAACAATAGGAAGATGAAACCCCTTACTTAATATACAAATCACTTTCATGAACACTTGTTTTAAACAGTGAATTGTTTATTTGGTTACAACTGATTTAAACTTGTGTGATATCATATCTTCTTCACAAACAGTGAATGAACAGCAATCATTCGCAGAGATGCAACCCTGTGTTAGTACCATAAAATTGAACTTGATGTTTTTGAAGATTTTCTGCGTACTTGACTGGAACATCACTGCACAATTACTTCTATGAGTTGAGCTAGAAAATTCAAAATACTATCCTGATAGAAGTTCCATTAAATTGAGCGTTGCGTTGTAGGAGCATCGCTTTCAAGTCTTTCATTATCCATCATTTCATATCTTGCCAGTCATTGGAAGGTCCCATTGTTAAGACTGGATGCTTCAGGGCAAGCGTAGCGATCTGATGTTATTAGCTGCACCATGTCTTTTATATCCTTTAATAACATGCATAAGGGCGTAGTATCCTATGGAAATCGCACACGGTCTTGCGTAAATGTCATATAAAGCTTCACTGAAAGTTTTGAGGTTCATAGCCAGGGCCTAGTGGGTGATGTATTCAGTGTCAATTTTTCCATTATTACGACAGAGGAAAAGTCGAATGTCACCTTTTCAGAAAAAATTCACTTTGAAGTTAATGAATGTCTTCATTTTGTCGTTATTCGCTGCATCTTCCACGAATTTGATAGACTAGCTTAATAGACAAACGAGTATGAATCTGAAGTTGAATTTGAACTACAAATACTTTTGAGCACTTTTGCTGTATTTTGTGTATCAAATGTGAGGTCATGCATTATTTATATGATCATGTGAGACAATAAAAACAAAATACAATAACGAGGTCAACCATTTTGTGCAAATTATGAGTTTGAGCAAACTTGAGTCAATAGGCAGCGATTTCAATGAGATTCATCCCAATTAAATCAGACAAACATGATTACAACATCATACTATCATTCTATATGCCTATAACTCATTGATGTCTGTCACAAAATATATGATTTTGCAGTAGATGTAAAATAAAGGCAGATAATGGTCGTGACGATGTTCCATTGCACTCATGGAAAGATTTTAATGGAAATCTTAAACTGTATAGGAATACATGGATTCATTTTGTTATATTTTGAGTCAATCTTTTAGCAAACTGAACTTTTCTTTATTTGAAGTCGCAATGTCATTATTGAAATCACCATTTCATTGACCAATACTTTGATGTCACTCTTAAGGGTCAAAACCTATAGGTAGTAGGCATATTATACGAATTCAATAAAATAATTAAATTCAAGTAATAGAAAAATGAATTACTCACAAGATGCATTTCGTGTTGTGCGGAGGCGGCTTGGATTTCGTGTTCGTGGCCAAAGGTCATACCTTTTAAGGTCTGTCAGACCGATGCGGGTGCACCTATTTTGACAAATTTGACTTGTTATTTTATAGAAGTGATAATTAAGACTATTCACTCGTTTTGTAATGATTATTTGTATGACAATCCTCAAAACAATTTCAAGTAATTTTTTGGCTACACAGTTCGGATTGATAAAACAATCTTTTGTTTTACGATTTCGCTTTTATGTAGGTAGAATACAATGTCGGGCAAAAGCTGCCAGCTGTGAATAGCGCTCACGGTGGTCAGGAAGGTCGAAAAAGTTCGAAAAAATGGAGATGATTTGCTTTGAAAAAATTGGTTTTATTACAGCAAGAGAAGTCATTTAAAGGAAATTAGAAAATCTTTCATCGAGCCCATGTCGAGAAAATCGATGATTGTTGGAAATCAATAATTTGTGATTTTAGCGCACTTACCGAAATTGGGGGTGAACGTTGGACAACAAATATAAAACTGTGTATTCTTTTGCTAAAGTTAGTCATAACTTTTCAGACTTTTATCGAGCCCTTTAGTAGAAAATCGATAATAATCGATTTGATCGATCAATATTTTTTTAAATGTTGGCAGAAATCAGTGAAAGTTGCTGCAAATGAAAATTGGGCAAACTTGGTTGATTTCACATATGTTACTCATCTGCATGCTTGTTACTTAAGACGCTGGGATGTAGAAATCCATCGAGCCCTTACGGAGTAAATCATGTGAATGCTTGACACATGCATTGCATTTGTTGTGTTGGACTAGGCCTATTATTTAACTTTGTCCTCACTACAGCTCCGTAAATACTAATTGTGCGAATTCGATTAGCCAACTTTATGTCACTGGAACTTTGTTTTATTAGGTACGTACGTTGCTTAGAAAATATGTCGAGCCCTGACAGAATAAATCACGTGAATGTCTGACAAATGGATTGCATTTAGGAATACTGTGTCAATAGGCCTAATGTCTATATTTTTGATTTTTTGCGAAGTTATATTCATGCATTGGTTTTATATTTTTTGTTAGTCAGCTTCAGTCAGTTTCACTCCTATTTATTGTGCCGTGATCTTTAATATGTTTTATTTTGCGTGAAATAAAAGTTAGGATAATAAATTCATAATAATATGTCACTTTGTTCCTTTAATATGAAATGATCAATTTATTCACTTTATCAATATGCAGTTTAACTTTGCATTGACATTGTTATTTTTGTTCGCAACTCCACTGATTTGCACTGTTCGTTGTTCCATGAACGAGTATTATTGTAATACTATGCAACATAGACAGGTCCCGGTAATGAAAGTCTGATGACATTTCAAACATCAGTGATGATAAAAAACACACACTTTATGATAAAATATTATTGCAACCCATCTCCCTGTAACCGACAAATAACATGAAATGTTACAAATGCTTACTATTGAATTCAACAAGTTTGTTTCAATGCTTGTTCATATCGTGGATTTGAAAGATCATTCACTTTACGCTTCATCCAGAATTCCTTTAGTGCAACATGAGCAGACTCTGATGCCTATTCTGAGTATTGGGCCAATACTATTGGCCCAGCGATTTACCATACCGCCAACAAAATTCGGGAACATGTCGAATCAAAACCGGCGTGATGCCGATGCCCAAACCCAAGTAGGAAGTTTCGAACGCAATTTTTTCTTGGAAGTCAAATCTCAATGTATTTCCGAAACATGAATGGACTACATGACAGAGTTTTCGCAAAGAATCAACAAAAGGTAGAATTTAAATTTGACAACTTGCAGCCAAGGAATCAACATTTTGCAGAAGCTTTCTGCAATCTCCACCGGTAAAATTGCTGCCTCCATGATACCCAACAGGTTTATCGAACAATTTTTCGGACCACATGCGTTCTTCATCAGGCCATATTGCTTTCAAATCTTGGAAGATTCTGTTAAATGTACCCATCAATAGATGAAGTTCAGGTGGTGGTAGGCCTATAATGTTCAGAATCGGTTATTCTTCACTATTGACGCTTGATTTAAGTAGCGGTTCGTTGATACAGTTAAAGTATGTTTTGCTGTCGCACAAGTTATCTCCTAAGCGGATCCAACATTTGTAGTGATATCTAATGGTTTTCAATGTTCTTGTCTTGGCATCAATTTCCCAAGCGCCAGAAGTCCCTTCACAATGGCAGCATGGATGTTGAGACCCATGAGACTGTATACCACACAAGATATTTGCAAGTTTTAGATCACTAGCTACTACTAAGTAAGTAAGGAAGTTCATCAAGTCACTCGCTGTTATCCAAACATATTTGCACGTTTCGATTTATTTCTTGCATCTCCGGTACGATTGCAAGGATGAATAGGCCTTTGACACTTTGTGCCTAAGAGGCAGACAATGATGTCAAGCTATCATCATCTTGTCTGATGATGTTCAAGCACTCTTTGAAGAATCATTGACCTCCATCAATGCCCAACTTGAATATGAAAATTTCTTCAGTTCGTGGAATATTTCTGATCTCGAATACTTCATCCAAAAATGATTTAATGTCATCAATCATTACGTGTCTCGTGATTGAAGTGACACTGTCCTTGCGTGACTTAGGCACGAATGAACAATACATGCAATATATAGTATAATTCACTGAAGAAGCGCTCGATATATATTTATCAAATGTCGTTTGTACGCAACAATTCAATACCCTTTTAACATAACATGAACCAAAAATCGCCTAATTAGTGCTTGAGGACAGTCATACACAGTAAAATATAAACCTTATGTCAGACATTCACGTGATTTATTCTGTCAGGGCTCGACATATTTTCTAAGCAACGTACTTACCTAACAAAACAATGTTCCAGTGACATAAAGTTAGCTAATCGAATTCGCACAATTAGTATTTACGGAGCTGTAGTGAGGACAAAGTTAAATAATAGGCCTAGTCCAACATAATAAATACAATGCATGTGTCAAACATTCACATGATTTACTCCGTAAGGGCTCGATGGATTTCTACATCCCAGCGTCTTAAGTAATAAGCATGCAGATGAGTAACATATGTGACATCAACCAAGTTTGCCCAATTTTCATTTGCAACAACTTTCACTGATTTCTGCCAATATTTAAAAAAATATTGATCGATCAAATCGATTATTATCGATTTTCTACTAAAGGGCTCGATAAAAGTCTAACTTTAGCAGAAGAATACACAGTTTTATATTTGTTGTCCAACGTTCACCCCTAATTTCGGTAAGTGCGCTAAAATCACAAATTATTGATTTCCGATAATCATCGATTTTCTCGACATGGGCTCGATGAAAGATTTTCTAATTTCTTTTAAATGACTTCTCTTGCTCTAATAAAACCAATTTTTTCAAAGCAAATCATCCCCATTTTTTCGAACTTTTCGACCTTCCTGACCACCGTGCGCTGTGATTGTGTCTCACCCAAACCAGGTGATGAAGAACTCTGGAAGATTGATAGCTACGCTAATTTTGTAGCTTGCCTGCACAACGGTTGACTTGACAGGGATGTATATAGGCCTAGTGAAGTCGTGTTCCCACTTGTTTGAAAAACCTCGTGTCATGTTCTAACATAAATTTTGACCTTTGATTCACATGACACGAGAATCCTCTAGAAAACAAATTCAAATTGTAGATATTATGCGGAGAACTTCGCTTCATTCTATTATTTTATTTACCAAATTGCAATTTCAAAGACAATGTCTTCTTCATCAGTGGTTTACATACATTAAAAGCACACATCTTTTTTAATCTTTTTTTAAGACTACCAAAACTTCGAACTTCTTTCATAGAAAAAAGACAGAATGCCTATTGGTCTCCCCTAAAATGTAATCTACAAATTTTCTTGTGAACACTATCCATTTGTAAACTGTAACGAACATATCAAAGGTCGTCCCCTGCTAACTGAAATCACCTTGCATAATCATAAGAACGATAATTCAGCTTTCTCTGTCATTGCCCGAATGAATAATACTCGCATCGCAGAATAAGTACTCATTGCCGCTACTGACAGGTCTTTATTGTTAAATAGTAACACTACGCCAGCACCATTGTTTTTACATAAATTGATAATTCCTATGATCTCACCTGGCTGTAGATGCTGTAGGTCGTCGAAGTCTCTCCACAATTTCGTCTAGTTCCTCTCCGTTGACTAGTCGAAAAGCGGGAAAAGCCGGCCCCCGTGACTCCCTCGTGTTGTAAATCTCTGAAAGGCGCGCATGAGCAGATGTATCACGGACAAATGATCTCTGCTTTCTTGCACTTGAACAAGTGGTTGCAGAATTTAATCTTCCAACCATATCCTCTAACTCTGAAGTCAAATGCTTAGACATAGGAAGTCCCATCAATCTTCGGTATCGTGCATCCATTTTGTGTGACGATCGGAGATCAACCGTCCGCTTGAGGAGGGCTGCTGCAGACTGCCGTAATCCGTCTGGTTGCTAGACTATTATCAACCACAGTCGTTATGGTTTCAGATACGCACTGATCCTATGACGTCATTGCTAAATCACTAGATGTCCTACGAAGACCGTGATCTGAGAGCGCTGATGAAGAGAAGATGATATAAGAAGCATAAATAGATAATAAATGACATAAACTGTTCGATCTAAAGCCTGGCTATCATCGAAACTGTTAAGAAGATCCCTTCTTGATTAATTAAAAGGAATAACAAACTATTCAGATCGTTGGTCCAATTCATAGTGAGGTAAAATCATCGAACAAGATTATAACGTATGTCAGGATTATCAATATATAAACAGATTATCAGCCCGGAGCTTAATCTATGGCTGAAGCGAAAATAGTTAGAAGCTTAATGAATGATGAAGAGAAAATTAGGACTATCAGCGATGAAAGTTTAGCACGGGGCCGATACTAAGCTGATGATTGCCAGTCATCATACATCAACTTCACCGACATAATCCATCAATACACGCAGTTATCTAGGAGATTTATCATCTAACCATGCTACCAATTATTCGCACACGCGCTCGTGTGTGATAAACTAATTCCTTGACTGAAGTTTTTGATCTCCTGGTTTACAGTAAGTCTGTTTGTGATATAGTATTTGATAGCATTGCTGTAAAAACTTCAATCGTGATCTTTGCTATTGATTTTAACTACAAAATTATCATAGTTGGGCACAATCCGTTAATCCGTTACTTAACGGAAGATAACTTTTTAAACTTTTTAACTTTCTAAAAAAAGTTAAAGATTAGTTTAACTTTCGTTACTCTCATGGGAGTCCGTTAATCCGTTAACTTTTTTTAATAAATATGCGACTGAGAGCTCAGCTCATGATGTCAACTAACTAGACATACAGACTTTTGATGGCTGAGTTAACTTGCTTCACCTTCGTTCATCATGCACTCTGACAACAACGCGCGGCGTCATGCAGAATTCGCAATTCGCATCGGTATTTGCGTGAAACTATTCTCTTCCAACAATGAGGCAGACAGTGTCAGGACCGCAGTCATACAAGGTCACAAGAATCGATTCTGTTCCCCAATGCGGTCTCATTTCGTCTACGCGCATGCTCCGAAATGCTTGCTATTCATGCGTGGGAATAAGTGCATTTGACTCGTGCCCTGAAGTGCGCAGGAATAAGTGTAGATATCATTAATCCTTTTAAAGTGCTTAATCCTGATTGATTTTCAATATTTAACCAAGTTAACACAATCTGTTAACACTTTTGTTTACCAAACTCGCAAATCGTTTTTACGCAAACTCGCTTTTACGTTACTCATTCTGTGCAACTACAGTTCATTTGTTTTCTACAGATTTTACAGATTTTTAATACAGATGTCTAATGGTGATTTAAGTATTTTTCGAGAAAAGCTGCATGGATAGCAAAAATGTAGGCTTATAAGTTTTCACAAGAGGTGTATGGGTCACTAGACGAAGAAAAATAAAGAAACTAAAATTAGCAGGAAATTTATCTGTGAAGACACAATGTTAACTAAAATGCGATTTTAAAGATAACATAAAATTTAACGAATTAACGATCTAGCTTTAACTTCCGTTACTTTACTCCCAAATTAACGGATTATTGTTGACGGAACTACATTTTTTAATTAACGGAACAAAGTTAACGGAACTAACTTTCTTTTTAACGATGCCCAACACTGAAAATTACAACATGAACTGAAGTTTCTGTAAACCGATTAATATAGACCGCCACCATCCTGACACAAGATTCGAAAAGTAGACGGTCACTTTCTTTATCTACTATATTAACCGTATTTCCTCTAATAAACGTCGCGGCGGTTATTTACAATCGACATCTTGACAACAAATGTCTGTCGCAGTATTGAATATCTAAAGAAAGTGACAACTGTTTATTCAATATAAGACACCAACACCCTTGATTCCCCGACCGCACTCGCCCGACCTAGGAATCGAACTGAAGTCCGCACTGGAAACGAGCTCCTACCTTCTTCACTAGGCCACGCTGACGGTTCAAAAGGAATGCAATTCAACGTAGCAAAGTGCGTCAAGGTAACAAAATTAAAAAAAGACTGGCTAATGACTAGTTAATTTTTAGTGGGTGCAAAATATGATTTAAAAGAAAATTGTTATATCCTAAAATGTCCAAAAATTTAAAAATACTTACTAGAAGGACAAGCAACGGTTACAGCGGACAAACAATGAGGGAGTCACGGGGGCCGGCTTTCCCGCTTTTCGAGTGAAGGCAAGTCATCTACAAGTGATATCAACAGCTTATTGTCCTATTATTATTACTATTGACAGAATACTACACTACCTACCAGCATTCATTTTGCAGCGAGACAAAGGAACAACATGAATGCTGATAGTATTCTGTCAATAACAATAATAATAGGACAATAACCTGTTGATATCACTTAGAGATGACTTCTGCCTTCACTCGCATTCCTTTTGAACCTTCAGCGTGGTCTCGTGAAGAAGGTGCGAGCTCGTCTCCACCGAGGACTTCGGTTCGATTCCAATGTCGGGCGAGTGCAGTCGAGGAATCAAGGGTGTTGGTGTCTTGTATTGACTTAATAGTTGTCATTCTCTTTAGATATTCTATCACCTTTTAAGTGTGGCGTTTATTAGAGGGCGGCGTTTATCTAAATGTCAGATTTTCAGGTTGATATTTTTCTAAATTTTAATTAAAACTTTGATTACAGGCATACGATTTTTGAGGAAAACCACCGATAAGAGTTGAAACTCGTGTGGCATTCTTCTTACTGCGTAACCGATTTATTCATTACCGACAAGGCGTGGTGCTGGCTTCGACTCTGATTGGACACAGTGTGGCACTTTACCGGTATAGTATTTGTAGGCTATTTGCTGTTTCTTTCCCGTGGTCACTCGAGGGCGGGTCTCACACAGAGCTTCAGCGTGATGAGTCCATGTTCCATGGATGAGTCAGACTTAACGGTAAAGGGAGCTCTATAAGCTACCGAATCAGATTCTAATTCAGAACGTGATGTCGATGACAGCATAAAATTAGATTTATTTGTAATTTGTCTAATTTTCTATATTAGAGGAATTATTAATGTAATAATTGATTAGAGTGTGAGGCTGAGTGCAACGCCTTTATTGTGCATCTTCTTTCATCATGATATAGGCTGCAAGGAGTGCAATATCATTAAGTATTCCAGTGACGTTGGATAACTATGTCATTGTCTTTTTTTAGATCAATGGACGATGTGCTGCACTTCTAATTTTCTTGATATCAAAGGTGAGGCGCTTATCAGTGGGCGGTGTTTATTAGAGAAAATACAGTGTCTAGGAGAAGTCTAGCAGAAGCAGGCAGCCAACCGAGAACCATGACTGCGATAAGGTTCTACATTTAATTTTCTTATATACAATCACTTATTCGCTGTGAATTCCCCACATGAATGTTTTCTTGGCTACTTCTATTCTTTCCCCCCACCACATTTCTCAAGTTTTCCAAAATCATCAAATTTCGTCAAAGTTAGTCACATTGGGTTTAGAATAAAGCTGATCTGTCACTGAGTGACGCTACAGCACGACTGAGAAGTCTTACTTGAACCCTGGGATGAAGGATTGGTCCCTTGGATACTCAATTAGAATACAAGGTACAGCTGTGATCATGAACTTCGTGTGATTGTTGTCTACAGACAAATGACGAGCAGTTGTCTAACTCTGAGGCTGTAAATGTTCTACAAGTCAGATAAGAGGAGTTTTATACACTCAACGCTTTTGCGATGGTAGTGAACTGACCTCATGAGCAAGAGAAGATCGTTGACGATGCAACACTCGCAGATATTGCATTGTGTATGCAGATGAATGGTTTAGTATGGAGTTCGGTAAGCCTGAGCATTTGCTTATGTCTGTGACTGTATGCCGCTATACCGTAAAGGCATGCAATAGTGCTCTTTGAGCGTCACGAAAATAGTGAAAAGTAAATTAGAAGCACGTTTGCAAACAGCTTGGGTTTAAAAAGGGTAGCAAACATTGCGATTCAGCTAATTTCCACTTAGATGCATTCAGGGACGCCGGCAAAGGGTATTGCAGGTGTTGCATCTGCAACATCTGTCCTAAAACCAGTTGTTGCAGGCGTTGCATATTGCGGAAATTATCTGATAAGGTTTTATTGTGCAACATCCTGTCGACTCATAAATATTACTCATGTCGCATTTTATCCGACATTTGGGTCATCAATCAATTTTATCTCTAAATGTTTTATTTTTTCTGTCTATTATTTTACCAACTCATCATCCGTGTTAGTGCGAAAATGAAGCCATTTTGGTCACTAATGTAATCGGTGGATGAAGCAGCAGGTTCGTAATACATGGAATAATGTTAATGCATGACTTTGGCAGATTGATCTTTTATTCATCATTAGATTTATCGTGTGTAAACTACGAAGTATCCAATTTAACAACCCGCTTGCGCATTGTGAGTAATATAGTCCCAATATCCGTACTTGTACATGTACTGCAATGATTCTGAACCGGCATCGCCATCTGTATAGGGGAATCACAATTGAGTGCCTACAATGAAGCTTCACATTTCATTAAGAGTTGAAATTATTTTTCAACAAGCTTTGTACTCCAAATTGCTGCAAAGACGCTTGATATTAAAATGGGCATTCATTTCATAGGCCAACTGGAAAAGCAACATAATAGACGTTCTGCTTCCAGTGGATAAATGCAAGCGCATCTCCAAATAAAAAGAAGCATGTTTGCTTATTTTGCTATTTGAATAGAATTAGACCTTCCATATTTTCATTTGTTTTGTATTAAAGGTGTCACGTCTTTTATGCATAGTGCAGATATTTGCAGAATTTGACTTGCTGGAAATGTGTCAGATTTAGGCCAAAATTGACAGCAAAGTGCTTTTTACTCATTCGATTTTCGTACATGCATCGAAATAGTTGTTGTCGATGAGGATGGAATAGTTATCAATCTACACATAAGCAGGTGTAAAGCCTGTATGCAAAACTATGCACATAAACGTATCATGCAAAACATTGATAGGCTTTGGGAGGGTGGGGTATCCTAAAGTGCTTGCATGAGGCCGGTGCAACATCTGCCCTAAGCTCGTGCCAGCTAGATCCATTGTAAATAAAATATATAAATGAGCGTTGTTTATACTCGGAAGCACATTAGGCACGGAGCCTTTCTTCCATGTGGCCGAGTTGTCATTTACCACTCTCATTCTTATTCGTGCTGAGTGTTTAGCAAGAATGCAGAGTGTTTCTATTTTAAAAGTCTTAGGTTTGACCCGACCAAGCTTGTAGTTTATATAATGCCTTCAACAACTTTTGTGGTGCATTTCACATCAGTGATCATCCATGCATAGTTTCCGTTTTCACAGCATCAATCATGATCTTTACTTGTGTTTCACCTATTAACTGTCAAAAAAGGAATTCTTTACTGGTATCACATTTGTAATGGGGGCCTACATCAATAGAGAAGAACAGTAACATTGAACTGACATCCGTAAAATAGCCATGGGCATTTTTACTAATGAAATAATTTTATAGGCCATACTTGGATATGTTAAATATACTCATTGAAAAAATTTTTGAAACATTTGTTTCTTTGACTTTATTTTTTCATTTTTGACTGGTATATATACATGTATGTATCGGGTGGGCCAAAAAGTCTTTGTCGGTAAATGTTTCATTGTATTTATCAATTTATTGCAATTTCGTTCGCCACGCTTGCATGTGACGAACGGTGGAGTTGTATCACCATACAGCGCGCATATTGTCATATCACGTGACGCGTACGCAAGCAGCAAGCAGCTCGCATGTGTTTGCTTCTGTTTTCACTTCTTTCGGTCATCAAGAATGGAGATCACGATAGAGGAAAAAGTTATGCTAACATCATGGGCCATAGTTTACGATAACTGTGAAGAAAGCCGAAGATTATTTGCGCAGAAATACAATAAGGAGGCTCCATCACGAACGACCGTATCGTACTGGAAAAAGAAAATGTTGTAAACTGGGAGCATTGTTACGGACAGACCTAGGTCCGGAAGACCGGTGACAGCTACTGGAGATGATCATAAGGAAATGGTTGCTCAAGCAATTGATGATGAACCCACTACATCGACAAGGCGGATGTCTGAAGAATTGGATATATCAAGAACATCGGTGAGACGTATTTTGAAAAGTGAAGGTTACCACCCATTCAAACCATTATATTCGCAAGTTTTAACCGATGGTGATGATGACAGGCGGCTGGAGTTTTGTCAAACTATGCTTGGAAAGTATCGTGAAGACCCCGCACTACATCGGAAGCTTACTTTTTCCGATGAGTGTGTCTTCCACCTTGCAGGACATGTCAACAAGCACAATGTGCATTATTGGGGACAAGAAAATCCTCACGAACGATTCTGCAACCCTGGACGAACCCAGTCGCTAACAGTTTGGGCGTGGATTGGATATTCAGGAATGATTGGCCATGACATCAGTGCTGCAACAATGAATGCGGACAGATATTGTACCATTCTGAATGATATCGTGGTTCCATATTGCCTAAGGCACCGTGAAAAGTACTTCCAACAAGATGGAGCCTCTGCCCACTACAGTCGCGATGCAAGGAACATACTGGACCAACAGTTGAATGGGAAATGGATTGGAAGGAGAGGCCCAATTGAGTGGCCTCCCAGATCGCCGGACCTCACACCGTGCGATTATTGGTTCTGGGCCTACTTACGCTCGAGAGTGTATGTAAATGGAGAGATATTTCCCAATCTTGACGAGCTCCGAGAGCGAATTGCTACGGAAATCAATGCAATCCCAATGAAAATTTATCGTGACAGTATGAAAAACTTCAACACGCGTTTGCAGTTGTGTCATGATCAGCAGGGCCACTTCTTCGAAAAATGAGATTGATTATGAAGTTAACTTTTTTATTCGTTTATTCTTGAATGTTCAAGCATATATACGAGTGTATTTATATGCATACTGTTCATTTATATGTAGTTATAAATTGATAAATACAATGAAACATTTACCGACAAAGACTTTTGGCCCACCCTGTATGATACATTGATAATTTAGTCACAATCTCCACCAAGTCGCTAGCACAGAAAAACAACGCATTTATCAGATTCAACTTTAACAGCGCGTGTGCCCCCCTCTAGCTCCAATACATTCAGTAATCCGAGATGGCATGGATTCACAAAGTTTCTGAATGAAGGATGTTTCAAGGAGAAGTCACTGCTCTGTCAGTCTTTCAGAGAGAATCTTCAGGGACACTGGTGGAAGTGAATAGCAGTCTCTCACTCGCCGCCCAAGCTCGTCCCAGACTTGTTCAATGGGTGACAAGTCAGGTGAGCGTGCAGGCCAGTCAAGGGTTTGAATGTTCAATCTCCTAACAGTGGCAATGACAGCCGAGGAGCGATGTGGTCTTGTGTTGTCGTCTTGGAAGACGAGATCCTCCACCCTGACCACTCGGGCAACAACAGGAACAGTCTCTACAGTCAACGTGCCTTTGATGATGACTGCTGTCGTTCGTCCGCCATGCCAAATGCCACCCCACAGCATGACACTTCCACCACCATATCTGTCGTGTTCATTAATACAGCATGGGGCAAAGCGTTCACTTGTAAGACGATGCACTCTGACACGACCGTCATTGAAATCCAGAGTGAATCTCGATTCATCGGTCCACAAGACTTTCTGGCACTGATGGTCATTCCATGAGCGATGGGCATCACACCAGACAACTCGTCTTCTGCGGTGCTCAAAACTCAATGGAATTAGGACAGCTGGTCGGATCGCGATTGAATTCCAGCTTCTCGCAATCTTCGGTAAGCCGTTCGAACGCTACAGTCTATATTTGAGGCACTCTTCCAGTGTACGACTAGATTTGGGACTGACACAAATCTATTCCTCTTTGCAGCTAAAACTAGACGTACGTCTGTCCTTCCTGCAGACTTTATTGGTCGACCAGATACCTTCTTCTTTTTAACATCTCCTTCTGCTTTCCATCGACACCACCACCTCCAAACAACGACTCTCGATAGTTGCAGCTCTTCGGCAACACCCCACTGTGCTTGGAAATTGACTTTAACCTTGAAAAAAT
Source organism: Prostheceraeus crozeri (assembly GCA_907163375.1). Lineage (NCBI taxonomy): Eukaryota > Metazoa > Platyhelminthes > Polycladida > Euryleptidae > Prostheceraeus > Prostheceraeus crozeri. The sequence continues at coordinate 59,592 of CAJQUW010017052.1, forward strand.
TGTCCATAAAATCTGAAAATTGATTCTACATCAAAATTTTGTGCTGAAAACGAATATGATTTCAAAAAAATCGTACAACGAGCTCTTCAAAAAATAATTGACTTTTTTTATCGGTATTGATCTGATTAATTCGCAGTGATTGATTCAGTAGATTTGTACGTCTGTGATGTCATAATAGTGTAATATATGCAAATTAACCTGGCAGAAAACGAATAGGATATCCAAAGCATCATAACTACAGCCGATTATACGTTTCGGATGAGCTATTGATCAATGTCGATCTGACTGATTGATTAATGATCGATTACACGATATGGAATATTAAAATATTTAAAATGTTGATTATATGTAAGATTATGACGCAGAAAACGAATATGATATCCAAAATATCATCACTGCAGCAGACTACAAGTTACACATTAATTATTGATCAATGTCGATCTGATTGATTAAAAGTGATTTTTGCTATGCTATCATGGTGTATTGGTATGTTTGTAATCGTCTTTACTATATGGAAAACTACATGAATGTTATACCGGTAGAAGACAAAAAATATTATGTCGAACTAATGACCATGAAAGAAAAAATGACAACGTTAATTGAACTCATATAATTAGAAAAAGTGAAGTCCTGGGTATGCTATATCAGCCGGACAAAGAAGATTTGATTTTAGTCTATAAGTTTACTAGATGCAGGCGACCATTGTATGCGCACACAGCTCGTTTCAGCGAATTGCCATATTCAGGATGAGACAGGGACTTTAACTTATAGTTTTCCCAGATCTTTGCGAAATCATGATGGACTGATTCTCCTGCTTGTTCTGAACATCGTCCCAATCTTTCGTTGAATCTCGCACAAAATTGAGGAACATGCCAGATAATGGCATATACTTTGGGCGTCACGTTGACATCCAAATCAATGTATGCCATTCTGAAGTTGTTGATGTCTTCGAGGTAGGATGACTTCAGTTCCCATCCGAAGCATGATTCAACAACCTGTAAAGTGAATAAAAGGCTACATATAAACCAGTACAGTTTTTAGTGAGGCTTCGCTGAAAAGGTTCACGAAATTGTTTATGAAATAATAATCTATGAAAATATTGGTGATGCAGTAGAAATGAATTTCGAAATGAAGTTTAGAGTTTGGACTAAGTATTGCATCTTAGTAATCGCATAAACACGATGAATAAAACAAATTACATACCTCTGAAAACATCGGAAGTCAAAAACATCGAAAAAACATCTAACGGTATCAACATAATAACACAAATTGCTTGCTTACCTTTGAAAGACATCGAAAGGCCTTGACGTATGGCAGACAATGCAATGGGCACATTGATTGGAGCAAGTCAATATTAGAAAGGAGTTTCATGCAGGAATTTCCAGAGAAAGAGCCACCATGGTAGGATTTCCTTTGAATGTGCAATCTTTCGCTCCACGCCATTGAATGCGGCCAAATTATGGACATATATTTGAAGAGTGTATTCACAACTCCGAGCAGTAAATGTAATTCCGGAGGTGGTATAACTTGTATCACATCTATTCCGAGATCACTGCATTTGATTATACTCAGATATATCACATTTTCTTAATGCTTAGCCATCTTTTTTGTCTTGGCATTTTCCGTGGTAAGACCAAAACGAGTCATGAATTGACTGAAATGAGCGTGCCTGACCAGACACATGCAAACTATCTTTCCTTGCCGTGCACTAGCAGCAGGGAAAAGTCGCACCATGGGACATCAGTCCAAGCAAACAATTCGCAAGTTTGAGATCACATGAAATTGTCAATTTCTCATTGCCAAAATCCAGATCGTTCAAATTTGCTGATATAGTTTTAAAATATTTGGATAATTCTCTTGTACATTTTCAGATAAAACGACTAGAAAAATATGCTTCACTCCTGTGTCTATATATCGCCTATTGTAGTTTTTATCAGAAACTGACAAACAAATTTTGAGGAAAGAGCCTCCACCGTCAATGTAAATTTTGATGTAGTAGTCACTACGATCTATGCCTCTCCTTTCAAGTATGAAATCAATTAACTGTCGTACATCTTTGCAGACAACAGCAGGAGTAAGCTCTACGCCTTTTACAACATCTTGCTCCATGACACAGAAATCAATCATTTTTAACGTGAAGTAGTCATCAAAACAATGATCGGTAGAATACAAGTGGGCTTCCAAATTCGGTTCAATCTTGGTTGATGCTCTTCTCAGCTCATGGCACAATTTCAAAGATTGACGGTTGCTCAAATTCATTTCAGATTGAATATTGGTAATATTCTGACACGAAACCCGAGCATTGAAATCGTCCGTAATTTCACGGGAAAGCTTCAAGGGACGGCCGCCTTTAGGCGATGTCAGCAAGAAGTCATCATCATGAGACTCTTGAATGTAAGAGTGCACAACTTGTTCTGGCAATTTCTTATTCTTTTCCGCCGAATTCAGTAATTGCTTAACATTCGTCAGAGCTCCGGAACGAGAGCAGTTGTGTGGTTCCCCCCCCCCCTACCTATGTCTGATAAGCACAAGCTGCAAAGTATCAAGCTGGTTGGTATGGAGCTACTACTTTTCTCTTGTGTTGATGGTCTTCCTGGATTGGGTTTGATATTAGTTAACCTGGAATTCTTAGAACTGACGGATGCATTAGTTTTGGAAATAGTACAAACAAGACTGTCACAATTTGTATATCTTGACCTGGTATGATATTGATGCCGACCAACCTCACTATGATCATATAAACTCAATTTACGAGTAAATTTGCCATTGGCGTACTCACCCAAAACCAATCGAAATGTTCCACATATAACCGTTGGTAGTCTCCAGTCATCGCGATCAAATCCATGGAAAAAAAACTCGGAAATCAAATTGTATTACCTGTCTGTGATACATCGATTGTCCTTGCCACATTTATTGAAACATATCAAGCAAACCTTTTGCAAACATTCCTTGTGAGTTGATGCATGATGAGCATGAGCCATAACGTCAAACGAATGAAGAATGAGAAAGCCTAATGCTTCGATCAGACCGGCTTCGATACGACAGCGCGTATCGAATAGAATAATCGAATGATCATCGATTAGTCACACGGCATGACAAACATCATTTTGTGCGTGCGTCATACTGTCCTCATCAGAAACAGTTCTATTGTTCTGCTTTGTCGATTCGTGGTAGCGCTGTTTCCGCATGTTATTACTATACTTACATAAGTGTGAAACCGATAAGACGACGCCTGAAGTAATCTGAAGCTAGTCTGTATCTTATACTCTGCTGCAGTTATCATACATTTTAACACCATGTTCGTTTTCGACATAATCATATTAACCATTCTAAAACATACCAACCTATGTGCAGAGGATATATTCGTATTCTAAGGCAAATCAATCACCATCAATCAGATCGATATTGATCAATAATTAATGTGTAACTTGTAGTCTGCTGCAGTGATGATATTTTGGATATTATATTCGTTTTCTGCGTCATAATCTTACATCTAATCAACATTTTAAATATTTTAATATTCCATATCGTGTAATCGATCATTAATCAATCAATCAGATCGATATTGATCAATAGCTCATCCGAAACGTATAATCGGCTGTAGTTATGATGCTTTGGATATCCTATTCGTTTTCTGCCAGGTTAATTTGCATATATTACACTATCATGACATCACAGACGTACAAATCTACTGAATCAATCACTGGTAATCAATCAGATCAATACTGATCAAAAAAAGTCAATTATTTTTTGAAGAGCTCGTTGTACGATTTTTTTGAAATCATATTCGCTTTCAGCACAAAATTTTGATGTAGAATCAATTTTCAGATTTTATGGACAATTTTTTCAAGGTTAAAGTCTCCAAGCACCGTGACCCGCACAACTTCTACCGCAACGAATCAATCCAATAGCCATACCTCTGGTAAACTGATCGTGTGCCATTTTATTTTACAAAAGCTGGATTTCAGTTCACGTTTATGTTGAATTTGTAAAAGCAATTGTGACAGCTGTAGGCCTATCGATATCAAAATTTGAAATTTGACCAACATAGATATTTCTCCATTCTCTAATGTGTTGGATGGTAATACATAGAAAGCGAGGTCGAAGTGCAGGTGTACAACGAATGCTACCGCATTTAGCCTACAAGTGTTTGCTCCTTGTAACATCATCAATCACTGTTTATAAAAATATCTCAAATTGACTAAATTTTAGAAAAAGTCCTACATCCCTGTGGGAACGCATCTTGCTAATATCAACAGATTATCTGGCGAGGAATCGATTTTGTGGATAATTTTTTTGAAGGTTCATTTTCGTGTAAAAACTATCTCCGCATGTGAAAATGGTCATCATCTATCCAAAAATATGTGTAAAATTAAAAAACGACAGGTGGCGAAAAAGTTGCTATAATTAGTTGACTAATGCGAGCTGATTTTTCGCCAACCGGCGAAATCGTGGATATTGTAGCAACTAATTAGTGGTAAGTAGTAATGTTAGTATATTACCTTCACATGAAAATATATTATATACTCCGTCTGATTTGATAAAAAGGGATCTTTTTTTAATTCACGAAGGCTTAAACTAAAAGAAGTATTAACTTCCATAAATGTCGCAGTAAATACTATGATATTATTGAAATATTTGTCATTGTTGTAAATTATTGAATGTCTAGAGATGTTATGAAAATTGATATATGCTGATTCTCTATATTCTTATCATTATCAAAGAATGATAGTCTGCACTTATTTCTTAGATAGATTAGCCATATGTGGGGGATAGTGAGGAGGTGAGGGAGAAAATAGAGCCTCGGCTGTAGAGGCAGATCACTAAAGAAAATAAGAGAGAAAGTCAAAAATAATAGGTGACATTTAGAGCGTGAATTGTCGCCGGCGAACTTCGCCAGCGAATATCCCGCAAATATGACTGAACTTTAGCATGATATTCTGCAGCTGACATTCGCCAGTTTTTTCGCAAGATTCGTTCCCACAGGGATGTGGACACTTAATTTCTGATGGAAATAAGCACCGTGACTCAACATTGCTTCTTTTGTTCTTATGCATTGAAATACATCGTTATGGAAGAAATCATGCCTATTCAGCTACCACTGAACAGCAAGACTTTCATTTTGTAATACTTTTCATAGTCAAATTTAAAAGGTGTGATTTTGAAACAGGATGGTTTCTAAAGTATCCTTCCAATCTCTCTGAAATGTTCAACACACAAAATTCAGCGTATTGTAATTTCAGAACTGATTTTCCTGTGCATCGAAAGCATTTAGTTAAAGAGTGACATCTATTTGAAAAACCAGAGAAGAAATGCCTGTATGTAAGTACGTGAAAGGTACAGCTGCACGAAACCGAGCAGTAGGTGGCAGCGGTGCATGTCCCACGAAATCAAATGAAAACGACAAATTGCTCGAGGTAGATCAACTTTTTAAAATGAATCACAGAAGTGTAAATGTGTACAAATATCGATCATAGAAGTAAAACAAATTTATCATATGAATTACAGAAGTTTAAAAGTGCACAAGTAGTCAATCACAACCTTAACTTTCACCAATACATTGAAAATGTACTACACAAAGTGGCTTATTGATGCCATTGAAGTCATTCACACAAAGAATTACTCCCTGAGAATCTACTTCTTCACTGTTATTGTGGTTCCATCGCCAATCTGAAGGAGTGATGTGTCGACACGACTATCTGAGGGGAGAGAATCGTTCAATTTTCGCAATGCATTAGTTGATTCAGCATCGTCTCCTGAGTCAGGCAGGACTTTTCCCGACCACAACGTCTGAAAGTAGACAAGAACATGTTATCACACAGAATTAAAAAGTTTGTTCATCGGCTTCGGTTGACTAGAAGTGAGATTTATTCGAAATCAACGGCACATCCCGGAACTTTCTAAGTGAGCAAAAAGAAATTCCTAATACTTTACAACAGTGGTGGGCAACGCCAGTCACATGGTGGCCCGCCACCGCTTCTCATAACTGAAATGGCCCGCGGACATTATTTGAATCGATGATGTGAAAATGACTCATTCCGACTTCGACCTTTGGAAGGCGCATCTAACAGAGTTCGTACAGAGACAGGATGAATTTTCGAGGGTTTTCGAGGGTATCACTTATACTCAATAATAGCACTGTTTGACATCAATAAGGCTTAACATGTCATCCTTAGATAATTGGCATATCCTAAATTAATACCGCATTTACAATACCGAATTTTATGCACCGTGAAGAATTCTCTACGCAACAAAATTTAGTTCCATAATGGAAAAGGAAAGCTTCTTTATCCTATTAGCTGTATGCATATATTGTCACGATAAAAAGGAAATCTTACAAAAAATACACGAACTCGATGGTTCTCAGTTTTGACAAAAATAACGAGAGTAAAATTACAATCTAAATAATTACATAAAAACAATAATTGCATGTAACGATGTGATTCATGTTTTTTTTCTAAATCTCAGTCCAATATTCATAACGATGAATTACACCCAAACAAAATAATGCAAAAATAATTCGATCGGCTAGAAATTTACATATTCTAAAAAAACAATTACTCAAAAAATCTTATCAAACAATGATTCTAGATACCAGATAGAGTACAAAACTACATAATCCAATTAGTAACTAGAATAAGCTAGTAATACGCAGATGATATATATAGCAAACTACATGCCCTTTAAGTATTTCATCTTTGCATCAAAAGAAGATGTCAATACAATGAGCTGCTGCTTTTTATCGGAAGAACTATCCCGAAACGCGTTGCTTCTCGTAAGAAGAGCAAAATTCTTCTCTTCTTCGGCTTTTTTGGCCAATTCATCAGCACAGGATTAATAAGTCTTCAATTTCAAGCGTTAAACACCTCTTCTTTTCCCGCAGTTCAACGACTTCATCCAATAAACGCTTGCGTTTGTTTTTCATTCATACATGTTAAATATTACATTTCATAAGATGTTATTTTGTAAATTTTGAAGAAAATATTGTCCAAAAAAACAAAAGTCTCACAGACATATTTCGGGCATCGATATTTCGAGGGTTTTTCGAGAGAAATACAGACATTCGAGGGTTTTCGAGAGAAATACAGACATTCGAGGGTTTTCGAGAGAAATACAGATATTCGAGGGTTTTTCGAGAGAAATACAGATATTCGAGGGTTTTCGAGAGAAATACAGATATTCGAGGGTTTTCGAGAGAAATACAGATATTCGAGGGTCTGTACGAACACTGATCTAAGGTTGAGGGATCCTCATAAGAATTTGTAAAACCATTAATTAGCAACTAAATGAACAGTATGATGGAACAAAGATTCACATTCGAACTATCCAACCATGCTCCTTTCGCGCAGGTGATGCAAGATATTCGCATCTTCTCGTATAAGCGCAAAATGGTCATCACCTGCGCAAGGTTGTGCTAAGTCACATAGCATTCGATGCCCTGCTGAGCATGTTTATACACGTAATGAACCACGCCTCAATGAACCTAAAGAGAGGCTATTTTAATAAATCAAAGTTTCCCTTTAGCACCATTATCAACCATTGCGATAAGAAAAAATAAGCCGTTGCTGCTGAATATGACGCATTATTAAAAGTGCACAAATTTTCGAGGTCAACCTCTTCGTTCAGGTGCAGCCACAGAATTAGACAGGTCGTCTCTTCTTCCGTTTGACTAGAAGGGAAGCATTGGAACACGTAACGTTAATGAAATGGCACAATCTCCTGACTACATACCATAGCAATCGAACAATGAACAGCCAGTTCAACATCAAACACGCCAAATTGTGCAAAGTTTCAGTGACTGTTATCAACCGGATCACACAGCAAAGAGACGCAGTCGATGTCAAGTTCAACAGAGAAGTTTGTGAACGTTTTTTCATGCGCCTGCTAACTTTTTTAAAAATGATCGGAGAGTCTAACATTATCGAGAAAACTTTTGCGCAATGATTTGAATTCTTCGAATCTGAAGGAGTCGTGGCGATCGGAACATTTTGAAGGAATTCAGAGCAATCCGCAAGCGACGCACGACTATTTTTCCTATCTCTGCAAGGTATTAAAAATTTCTTTTTGCCCACTTATTAAGTTCCTGCATGTGCCATCTGTTTGAATCAGTTTGCACTTCTAGCAAAGTGATACGATTAAACAATCTAATTCTGTGGGTGCAGCAGTTACAATGCAAACCAGCGACAGTGACAGTGAATAGCTATCGGCTGATGATCACGTGATCAACAGCTGACGCAGGACGCAAAGCATGGAAATAAACTGTTTATCTGAAGTTCGCTAGAATGGAAATTGACTCAAGGTTGCGGCACATCCGGGGGAACTAAGTTGGGGCATGAACCACCAATTAAAAGCTTCGATTTACTCATGTGACTGATTCTAACCCAATGATACAGACGTTGGCAGGTGCATCTAAGTGAAAATGCGTGCGATTTATGTGCCGTTATTGTGCATTGCATTAATCTTCATTTCCACTCTAGAGGTTTTATTGTTGTCAATTTCTATGACGCAAAGTGCACAGATATGTCTATGGAGCAATCTAAAACGACAAGCGATAGAACAGGAATGAATACAAATGTAGCAATGATATGTACAAGTAGATGATACAGGTAAGGTAGGTGAGCGAACGAACGAAAAAGAACAAGCAAAGAAAAGAAATAAAATAAATAAGGAACTAAAATACAAGGTCTCTAAGTTCCTCCCGTTCCTCACTAAGCACCTGAACGAAGAAGTTGACCTCGAAAATTTGTGCATTTTCAATAATACGTCATATTCAGCAGCAACGGCTTATTTTTTCTTATCGCAGAGGCTATTATGACTACGAATGGAGGAATCCAACCCCAAGATTTTGACAGGCCAACATTGTTTTCAAATATTCTTGCTGAATTTCATTTGTATAGTACTACACTAGTATATATTTCGCATACTCGATTGGCATTAGCACGCGACTACCATTTGTGGAGCCGATGCACGGTTTTTGAAAGCCGTGTGTGTTTGGGTGACATCAGCACAGGTATGGACATGTAGCATTATCAATAATTGTAGCAAAATCAATTTTGTGCGGCTTTCAGGCGGATATTTGCACTGCACCTACAGACCATTGTTTTCCGATGAACTAAGATAATGTCGGTCAAATCACCAAAAAAGTCCAATTAATTTCACAAAAGAAAAGCTTCCATGATCTGTTATAGGCGTATTCTCTCTTCAATACTCACATGAATTGTAGAAAATATATTATCATTCCTTAATACTAATAATAATGAACTTAATTTATCCTCGGAGCATATTAGGAAGAATCCTTATAACAATATCGCCTTGCAACGCTCTCACACGAAAAATTATCAAGTAAAAATAACGAAGATAAGAAGATCATTAAACAAATTAGTTGCGCACGCCTACGGCTGAATACATTTACATGTAAAAGTTTGGTATGTAGCACGACCACTGTATAGTTCGCATGCACGCACGGTATGTTCTGCAAGCTCAGGACGATGTTCGCTACGAAAGCAAACAACTTTCTCCTCTAAGTTTTTGTTTTGAAGGCTTAACGTCACTACTCCCCTCTACTGGGGGCTTGGACGGTGATGACATAGCCAGATTTCAGTTTGGAGCGTTATGATCTTTTAGTCTGGATGCCCCTTCCTGACGACTTTCAGGACTCGACCTCTAGACCGAAAGATCGCTAGACAAAGCACTTAACCACTGTGCCACGGAGACTGCCCCTCTTATTTGCTAATAATATAATAGTTCAACTTCTTGTGACTGTGTGATCATGTGAGAATTCTGATAATTTTGAGTTAATTTTCGCGACTTAAGTTGTATTTCATGGTTTATAACTTCTCTCTTTACTTTTGTCATCATTCTTGTAAACATGCTGTAGCCGTTTAAATCATATTTCCTGTAAAACAAATCCATGCTTATTGTTATTATTAGCGTCATTCTCCATGACTCACATTATCAAACGTGATGATTCCACCAGGCCGTATCAAACGCAGACAAAGTTCATAGTATTTCAGATAATTTTCTTTATCTGCGTCAATGAAGGCAAAATCGAATGTTCCTTCCTGCCCATCATCAATCAGAGACTGCAACGTATCTGCGGCTGGGGCAACACGGAAATCAATTTTGTCTCGAACACCTCCTTCAGTCCAAGCTGGCTCGCAGAAATCTTTCAAGTATTCGTCTGTTACATCACACGCAATCACTTTTCCGTCGCTAGGCAAAACTTTGGCAATACACAGAGAGCTGAAGCCAGTAAATACTCCTGCAAAGTAAAGGAAATTTTCAATGAAACACGAAATCTATATACTTGAGCGTGTAGTGATTTGATTGATCGAATTTATGCAATTGACCGAATTTTTCAAAACCCCAATCGGCGGATTAAATGCACTGAACAGCATAGTGACAAGTTCCGAATACACCTGCTATCAAGGTAAGCTATCATATATCGCCGCTTAATCAGTCAACAATTATGTCCAACAAAGCCCGATCAGGATTTGCTTCATTTAATAGATGTAGCAATGGTATACATCGAATATTGACACTTCACAAAAGGAGCCCTGAATGACTTCAACAGCAGAAATGTGTTTTCACATCACCGAATCTGTGTAAGTGAGTTGCTTGTGAGTCTACTTCAGATAATGACATTTTATTTATGAACTTCTGCACAAATATTTGCGACAATCTTTGACTGATCATTATTGATGCTATCATGTATTTTCTTTTTCCACAATTAATTTCAAAATTTTCGTGAGTTTCCTACTATCTTAAAGCTAAAAGTCGAATATCTATGGCTTCATCAGGGAACCCTGGTTGGCTCCGCCCAGTTCCAAACCAATTAGGGTTCCCTGTCTTAATTCACCTAAAAATGATTCAGTTTTTACGCTCTCATTCCATATTATACAATTATCTGATACTACTCTCAAAATCTAGTCAATAAGCTGATAAGAATTATTCTAATTTGCCGAAAGCTTGAAGTGATTTATTATGTCAGGAGTCGATCACATCAGCTTGTCAAGGACCGATTACATAAGATTACAGCTCAACGACACTAAATTTCACTGATAGCCAAAATGTTCTATAAGTCACGTGGTTACAAGCTGCAACGAAGAAAAGGTTATTTAAATACTACGTATAAACAATTAAACAATAGGTATTGTTAGTTAAATATCTTTAAGAAATAAGAGCTACCATTATAACCTAATGTTCGGTTAAGCAATGGATTGCTACTAAAAATTTTTATCGATTCAACAATGCTAATCTCAAAGTCCGAGTTTCCACGGTAAATGATTTTAAAGCAATCATTATAGTTACGAAAACAATGGTTACATTGTTCTATGTGTTTTGCAATGGCACTATTGCCACTTAAGTGTTCAAGTTTACGTTGATGCAGACGTCTTTTGGTTTTGCCAATATATTGGCAATCAGGATCAACCTGACATTGAAAGCAATAGACAAGACGCGATTGCATGTATGGACCTAACTTCTTTTAAGGGAGAAATATCTTCCAGTTTTGAACGAGGTCATAACAACCTTGCATTCCAAGTTAAGTTTACGAAATATTTTTACTAACTTATTACTAAATTTCTGTGATGCATAACCCACGAAGGGGATTTTGATTATTTTATTGAAGTCATTATCAATTGTAACGCGTGAAGAATTGTTTAATTTACGACCTATAAATTTGTTGATTGTTGATTGAATTAATTGCAATGGATAGCCATTTCTACTTAAGATATTGGTAATTTTGCTACATTCATTATGGAATAGATTCCAATTGGTGGATACATTGTAAGCACGATGAAGCATGCCTAATACTAGTGTGTTTTTCCAATTACGAGGACATAAAGCATTGAAATTCAGTAAAAGACCTGTAAAGGTAGGTTTACGATAAATCTCAGTAAGTATATTGTCCTCATCAATTTTCAGAAGGACATCCAGAAACGGTCATTCTTTATTGCCCACTTCTGATGTAAAGTGCAAGTTACTGTGTTGAATGTTTAGAAAATTATGGAATACATCTATGTGTTGTTCATTGTTAAATACAGCTATGATATCATCCACATAACGACGATACACAACAGGAGAGAAAGGTAAGTCCTACCATTTATGTTCTAGATTAGCTAAGAAGACGTTAGCAAGGGTTGGACCCAACGGGATACCCATACTTACACCATCCACCTGTTGGTATACAGTATCATTCATAAGAAAGCAACCAGACGTGGAAAATTTTAATAAGTCTTTAAATACTTTTTCTTCGTACTTCGGTTTATTGACATTACTAGGTGAGTACACTAATTTAGTTGCAATGTTGATTGCTTCAGTTACGGGTACGTTGGTAAATAAGTTTTCGACGTCAAAGCTCACAAGGGTGCTATGGCGGTTTATTTTATGTTTAACATCATCTAATACACTAATGAAATCATTAGTTGATTTCAACATAAGGTCATCATTGATATGGGGTTTAATTAAATTGTCTAAATATTTAGCTAATTTATAATTAGCAGCACCAATAGTACTAACTATCGGTCGAACAGGGTAGTTGTTCTTATGTACTTTTACGGTACCATAGATGCGTGCTATGTTACTACCAGAAGGCAGTATGTCCTTATAAACGCTGTCATCAACTTTATTTTTTACATATTTATTGAGATAGCGAGATAATTTATTTTCCTCGATACAAACAGGATGTTTTTTAATATCATTAGGTACAGGAATTATTTTAAATTTAGAAGAATCACTCAATATCCCATTAAGTTTATGATTATAGTCATCAGTATCTACAAGCACGATACCTTGACCTTTATCAAAAGAACCAATCTTTAAGTTACGAATCTTAGATAGTCTATTTAAAGTCATGTGTAACATACGGTTACGTTTACTTTTCAAAGTGTCATTGCAGTTATCTTCGAATTCCTTCAGTGAGTGTATTATATCTAATTTTATTTCTTTGGTCCAGTTAGGATCATTGCGTGGTACGCCACAAATTGATTTTTCTAGTTCATATTTCATTTTATCTAAATCAAGGTGTCTAGGAACAATAGGATTTTTTAAACCATACCGTAATGCTTCACGTTCAAACAGAGAGAGTGAATGGCTACTAAGGTTAATGATGCAATCAGGGGTTGCAGTCCTTTGTTCAAGCCAAAGTTTACTTAATTTACTACGATGAGATTCTTTTACTTGTAGGAGAGAGTTATTGACATGTTTGTAAATAGCCAATTTTAACGTGAGAATACGAAACCACGATAATTGACTCGAAATGTGACTGGTAAGCTTTTGGAGTTTAAATTTATTGTGTTTCAATTTTTTATTTAAGAATTTTATATGCGATGTGATGACTAATTTGTTGAATTCATCAACATCATCACTAATTGGTTTAAGTTTAGGTTTAGTGAGAAGAAATTTAGGACACAAGTGAAGAATATCACAATCATTGAAATAGGTGATATCCAATTGTAATTTGTTGACTTTGAGAATGCATTTTTCCAGTTTTCGGAGATCATTCACAGATACATTAAAGTGATTACTTATTCTAAAGTAAAGATCAGCAAGATTACTACTTTTTACAAACCACAGTATACAACAAATGACTAGTGAGTATAGACTCATGGTTAGGTAAGTACATTAACAAAATAGAAAACACTTGTATTTTGCTGAGACGTCTTTCGATTGTTACCAACAATCTTCATCAGAGCCACTAAAGTTAGGTTAACGTGCAGTAGGAAATTATGCAAAAATTAAGTAAAATCAATATAGTAGTATGAAGATGAAGTCGACAACATACGAGGTAAAATAACTTACTGTGTAGGTAAGAACAGCAGGTGAGTTACGGTAAGCCGCTTAACCGAACTTGTAAATACAAAACAGTACAGTGGTAGGACACGGAGCCACAGGAGCTCGGCCAGCAACAAGAGTTCTATGATGCTATGTTACACAACCCAGTAAAATGTAGCAGTGAAGACCACGCACAAGACAACGAATGTTTAGACGGTGGAGATCTACTCAGTCAATGTGTTCTATAAGTCACGTGGTTACACGTTGTAACCACGGGACTTATAGAACACATTGACTGAGTAGATCTCCACCGTCTAAACATTCGTTGTCTTGTGATAGCCAAAAATTCAAACGATTGTGTTATTCAACGTCGTAACTGGAATATAACACTAGCAGGCATCAGTGTGGAGCCTCTTCCATTGTATACCATGTATATAAGACTGATATCTTTGATAATGCCCAGAAATTCATTAACGGCCCGGAAAATTCATGGCCTGGAAATGAAACCATAGAAATATTTCGCAACATGGCATACAATGATTATGACATCTACATTTTTAGGGCTGTCAATGGCAAATTGTCGGGCCGCTAACGCGGCCCTCTAATTTGCCATTGACGCCCTCAAAACATAGCTGTCATCATATCATTATCCGGACGAAGGCAAAATCTTCTTTCTGTCACCGTCTTTTCGATACCATAAGTTTGTGACGGGTTTGACAGCCATCGTTGGAGAGTTAGGAGGACAGTTTGAGGGAATGATATTTGAGATGGATTAAAATACAGACATCTGGATGATGCAGGATTTACTCAAAACTGGAAAGAATTCCGCCGCTGTGGCAACACTGCTCAAAACATGTCATTTAAGTGGATAAGTTGGATGACGACGAAGATGATGAGATTGTAGGAGGAAGGATGGGGTACTTCTATTCCCCCCCCCACATTTCTGTTGTTGACACCGGAAGTGTTGCATCGTCAACGATCTTCTCTTGCTCCTACGGGCAGTCTCACTAACGTTGCATACCGTTGAGTGTATAAAACTCCTTTTATCTGACTTGTAGAACATTTACAGCCTCAGAATTAGACAACTGTTCCTTATTTGTCTGTAGACAACAATCACATGAAGTTCATGATCACAGCTGCACCTTGTATTCTAACTGAGTATCCAAGGGACCAATCCTTCATCCCAGGGTTCAAGTAAGACTTCTCAGTCGTGTTGTATTGTCACTTAGTGGCAGATCAAGTCTATTCTAAACCCAAAATGAAGAAATTGCCGTGATGTTAGAGGTTGATCTATATGATGCTTCAGATCCACTGAGTTAGAAGGCGTTTCTGAACTATCCTTCTAACTCAGTGGATCTGAAGCATCATATAGATCAACCTCTAACATCACGGCAATTTCTTCACGTTGCATTCACTTTTTAAAGTAAATTTTTATCGATTAACCCCATTCCGTTTTCTGAGTTGATATCAACTGAGCAGACATAAGCATTTTCTTTGATTGATTCCTGCAGATAATGAGTCATCAATTCAGTTTACGAAGATTTGTTATTCCCGACATAGATATTTGTTGTGGAATACATGCATCGCTTTTCCAATTGATTCCGAATGATGTCAGTTATGTAAAGCAAACGTTATTAGTCCACTGGTCCCATTTAAAGGTACCTAAAGAAGTCAGGCCACTGTACTTCTCGGGTATTTTGTGTACGTAGGAATTGAAAATTCGCTTACCTGGATGACTCGCTAACCTTTTCGGTTCAAGGTGTCCGGATAATCCAAGATGTAGTGCAGTGAGTGATATTATGTTTACCTGTCGTTTTCAAAATGACACAAAATGAAACATGATACAGGTGGAGGGCTTCAGACAGATGTAAGTAATGATCAGGTCACCATGTTCAAACAGCAGTATACTTGCTGTGTGCCAGCAGTTTATGTATTCGTCACAGCGTGACCTGAAATCTCAACTTTCCTTCATTCGAGTTCGACTGTTGACGGTGATATAATTAAGGTGAAAGAAATTCGACTATATTACTTTTACTAAAAAGTAATGAAGTTTGACTGATGCTGAGATACACTATAAGCTAACCGAAAAGTGCCCTGTATGCAAGGGGTCCCAAGCAAATTTGAATAAAAATTTCCAGGTGTTTTCCAGGGAAATTTACCAGAATTCAGGGGTCAAATTTGAACGAAAAGTTCTAGGCTTTCTGCAAAAAATTTTACTCAAAGTCACGCGTCAAATTTAAAGGAAAAATTTCGGGGAAAATGTACCCGAAGTACTATGCCTAAGGAGTTCGCATACCACGAAATTAATATCATTGACGAAAAAATATTTAAAGTTGGCCTGACATTGGTTGAATTTTTAAGGCGCAGGTGATTCCAACTAAAAAATACCAATGTAGTACATACAAAGTCTGCATCAGGCTACATTACAATTCTATAAAAATGAAAATGTAATCGATCGTACCAAAATTAAAGCGAACGAATTGGGGAGAACAAAATAGAGTAACAAACAATTAATAGCGAAAAATAGATGACGTAACAATGAAATGTAACAATCAACAGAATATTTGTAAAATCTACTCTATAATGAAATGCAATAAGGTGAACATCAGAGCACTGTCATTCAAATATAATCACTTGAATACTGGTAATGGTCTCATCAAAATTCTGAAACTTCCTTCTCCTTGTCCACAGCTGACTTTTTCATTGTATTCGATCTTACAATGAGTGACAGGTCCCCTTTCTTTTCTGCTTGAAATGCCGATGTGTTCGCTCCTTCTGTTAAAATTTTAAGGTCTATTCCAGGATTTCCAGGGTAAAATTTCATTTTCCCGATGTTCTCCAGGGAGCGCGGACACGTGTATGAAATGAACAGATTTTCTCTGCAACTGACGTTGAGAAGTCCGCATCCACATGCTGTCTCATCTTCAGTCGTGTCGATAAGTTATAATCCGACTTGAACTCTCTTATAACAAGTGATTTATACTCAATGAGGCCTTATTTGTCTTCGTCTCTGAACAATAAATTGATTGCCTTTCTGATCATCAGGCGATTTACAAGTTCAGACTTAGTAGAACGGATAATCCGACTTCACAATTTAGCTGTAGCTTTTGCCTCGTATTCCGCAATAAGCTTGATCCATGATTACACGTGCAGTAAAAAGGTAAAACTGAAAAAGCTCAAAAAAGCTATCGTCAAGGGCACCATTCTGTGACCCCAGCAGTAGTCCAGAACCAAATTATGAACCTATTGAAAAGGATCCTGATCTACATAATACTTTTATTGTTTGCTAAAGACATTGAAAGTCCTGAAACCGTTAGGCCTATTCTATATACAAAAACAGTGATTATTTTAACAAAACTTGAACAGGTCTGGCTAATTTGCAATATTGTTTCTAGAAAGTTTATATATTCATTGACGAACTTTCTGCCCGCACGATATACTTCCATCAAATGACTCCATTTCGCTCATACTATGAGCTACAGAGAATCAAGCTGGTACCTCACACGCGCATACCATGAAATTCCCTAAATACATAAATGAACCGTATTTATGCTTGGAAGCGCATTAGGAACGGAGCCTTTCTTCCATGTGACCGAGTTATCATTTATCCCACTCATTCTTTTGTGCTGAGTGTTTTGCAAGAATGTAGAGTGTACCTTATTAACAACAATGAAATTAAATAAACGATAGATCAAATTGCCATGCAAAAGATGTGCGGCTGGTAGGATTCGAACCTACGACCAAGGTTAACTAGACCTGTGCTCTAACCAACTGAGCTACGAGCCACTTAGACGACTCTGTCAATTGGCAGGATCAAACCCTCACCACCACACATCAGTTGTCAAGGCAATAATAATCAATGAATAAATAACACGTCACAATTGTGACCGCCGACATTAAGGCAAGTAGCGGGGATCGATTGTCCACCAAAGCATCTTAAGCCATGTCGTCTTATAAAAGTCTTAGGCTTGAACCCACCAAAGTGAACCCAGGTCTCCTGGACGCAGAGCGAACACTCTACCACCAAGCCACAGTGACGGTCGTCATTTAAAAGGACAATCGATAAAAAAATCTGATGTCAATACCTGAAAATATCCATGAATCCATTGAATCTAAACTGTCTTTACAGTACATTGTAGAACACATGTACATTCTGAACACACGACAAAGCTTCTTTTAACAGAATCGATTATCAACAAAGTTCAAATTTCCGATCACAACTTTGTAAAGCTGTCTACATCGGCCAAAGCAGTCTACAAAAGCAAGCATCAAAATATTTACTAAATGCTATTCACAGGAGCTCACGTGTCAATATGACTGATAGTGATACAGTGCATTTTCGATTATCCGGATGGTCAAAACCCAATAGGTCAGTCAAAGATCCGGATAAGCGAAATATCCGGATAAGCGAATTTTTAAATCCCATGTTAGCAAAAGCTTGTGGGCTTAGGTCAAAGACATTTGATTGTATACCAAGATCCCCGTAGAATATGATCTACATATATCCATATAATCTGCATGTATATATCCATCCTGCATGTCTACCTAGAATGTAATACTTGATATATTTGATTCCGATTCTTCGACTGTTTAATGAAATTATGAGCATCAATTGTACATGTCTGCTATATATTCACTGTCGTTCCTATTAAAGCACATAAATACACGTACACAAACAATGACCGTGAGCTGAGGCCATGAATTGAAAGTGATTTATCAGAGCTGTATCCCAGCTTTGACTTGCATGCATAACCTACTTAAGAATGCTCCAATCATTTAGCTGCTTGCCTATTATTTGACTCAGGCGAGAACCGCACATTGAGCAAAAATTAATTGCTGGTAAAGCAAGAGTACTTCGTGTATGTGTTACCTAAAGAGGAGAGCAATGCTAAAATGAACATTCGATTCCATGTATGTACATGTTCATGTTTTGATGGAATCACGGAGAATCGAACGGATTCTGAAATTACGTCCGGATAATCGAAATCCGGATAATCGAAGATACACTGTATTTTAAGATTCAATTGAACAACAAACATGCTAAGATAAATAAGTTTCTTGACATCATGACATTTTCGCGGATTGATACTAATGATCTTATGGTCTTTGCGCTAATTGACAGCTGCACTCACTGTCATTGAATATATATCAAGGATGGAAGTTAATAAATGCTCATCTAGTAACTGTTTTTCGCTTCCGCTATTTAGTCATGTGAAAAATTACACAATTACATTTAAGTTGTGGATCTAGGGTAAACCAAATGTTTCGTTACGAAAAAGCGCAAGTTATAGCAAAGCACGATGCATTTCGCCTACCGCCGGTAAGCATGGTCACGTTCTGAAATCACAAAATCATTTCACAATCTAAATAAATGAATGAAGTTTTAGGTCAGACATGATCGATAAATCATCAATAGTCAATAAGCGTTCGAAATCTCGTGAAAATGACAGAAACCAGATTTACTACCATCTAAAAGTCAAAAGTCAAATGAAAAAAAGTTAAAACAAAACGAGAGACAAGAAAGAAGAGGCACACCTTACAGGACTTCAGTCCAAGCAGTTCCAGTATTGCACTCACATTTGTTCACACTTGTGAACGTCTTCGAACATAAGGATTCTTTGATAAGAATAAACAACTCCGAAATGTTTGGGCCGTGCCGGTCTCTTTCTTACCAACATCTCTTTCTTACCTCAAGGTAAATATTGCCTTGTAAAATGTGTTTACACCGAGCTTTCTCAATGTAGATGAGATAGACTCCGGCAGCCGGTGGACATATGGCAAGATACATATATCATTCTCATTGCCACCATTGTCTGCACCGTCGGATACGGCAAGATCGAGTACCCGCTTGCTCTCACTGGAACTGAATCCGTTCATCCGAAAAATTACTCAAGAGATTCCAATTTCACTCAAGCTCACTGTCAGGAGATTCCTGAGAACAGATTTCTCTAGCTCTGTGACACCTTGTCCTCATTAGTCCCCTGAAAACACTCGGATGATGGCAGGATGAGCGATTTATGTATAAGTTGGGATGACTTGGCTTTCTGTAGACTTGGTAGATGATATCAACATCCATTCTCTTGATAAGTACGCCAAGGAAAGGAAGAGCCGAATCCATCTATAGGTCAATAGTAAATTGAATAGAAGACCCCGGCGAATTCATACAATTTAAGAATTATTCAGCTCTTCGATAGGTCTAGTCCCCTGTACGATAATGTCATCCACGTAGCGATACCAGAGGGTAGGAAAATGTTGACTCCAGTTGAGTGCTGATTCCTCGCCCACTTTTTCAAAATGAAGCATATAAATATTGGTCAGACTACAACTCAGGCTACTTCCCATGGCTATAGCATCAGTCTGTAGATAAGTATGTTCGCCAAATTGAAAGTACGAATGCTTCATACACATGTGTAACACATTGATGAATTCATCCACCGTCAGAGAACAGCCTGTTCCAAAGTCATCATCATTTCTTACACGTATAGTATCGGAAACCACCAGTAATGATTCTTCTAGAGGGACATTGACAAATAAAGAATTAATGTCCAAACTCAACAGTGCACCTTCATGCAAATCGTCGGCGGATTCTATTTTCTGAATAAAATCAGAGGAATCCTTGATATGTATATGACGGACCATTAGTGGAAAAGGGACGTAAATACTCAGCCAACATCCTCGAGACCGGTGCTAAAAGGTATCCCGATGAATTGTTGATGGGATGAGGAGGATCAGGGGTCATCAAAAATTGATTGCAATTAAATTGCTCAGTCCAATCAATTAATTGTAATTGATATTTTTACCAATCAATTAATTTTAATTGAAAGTTTGACCAATCAATTAATTGGCATTGGACTCCTGGGCAATCAATTAATTGGTAATTGAAATTACAGACAATCAATTAATTGATATTGAAATGTACCCAATCAATTAATTGATAATTGAATTTATCAATTAACTGATCGATAATTATTAATTAGTCATTGGAAAAACATGTAGGCCTATATTTTTATAAAATAGAGTTAGCCTAGAATAATTGTATTCATATTGGAACTCGATTCAATCCGTTAAAATGCCGGTATTAATATTGTATGATCATTGTGCATCCCCATAGTTTTGATGTCCACTGGTTTTCTTGATTCAGATTTCAATAATTATCATCGTTTTATGAACTCTCAGCTTTGACCCTCCCCCTATATTATCTAGTTGTCCATGGATAATGACTTTCGAAGCTTGACAAGAAAGGGCAATCATGTTGAAGAATATGCAGTAGATCAGAGAGTTGAGAGGTGTCAGATTGAGTCAGCAGAATGAATTTTGTATAGTGGATGCGCAGGAAGAAGCAAAAATCTTAGTTGAATTGTAATGCTATATACAGTGGAACCTCCTATTGCGGACATTCTATACAGCGGACACCTCCGTATTACGGACAGTTAAGCTCAGTCCCGAATAATGTTCGTATCATCACCGGTAACTCCATATTGCGGACGCCTCTAAAATGCGGACACTAAGGCGCAGTCCCGACGGTGTCCGTAATATGGAGGTTCTACTGTATTACAATGGAGTGAAACTTGATAAAATAATTGAACCAATTAATTGATTATGAATCAATCAATCAATTGATATTGGGACATACAACAATCAATTAATTGATAATTGGAATTGAAAACAATCAATTGATTGATATTGAGTTGAATACAATAAATTAATTGATAAATGAAATTCAGCGCAATCAATCAATCGACATCAATTAATTGAGGTTCAATTAATTTTTGATGACCCCTGAGGAGGATTACCAGTTGATGCACCTTAGGGTCTGGATGTTCGTTCGTCTTCCACTGCAGATTTTAGGAATCCATGAAGCTCAGTTCTTCATCTTTGTAAAGGATCCGTCGATAAATGTAAATAAGAACCCGTAGGTACCAACTGATTGAGTTTTTGGTGATATTCTATCTTGTTCATTATTACCACGGCATTACCCTTATCTGCAGGTAGAATGATAATTCCATCAGTGCTTCTCAGGGTTTTAATTGCCTGAAATTCACCTTCTGATATATTCATATTTCTGGGTGTCCCGGTCCTTTTGATGGCGGCTGATCTTTCCGTCCGAGCCCAAGCTTTGGAATCGCTAGGCTGCTTACTAATCGCACTCTCCACACTTACTATTATATCAGTCGGTGACAGGGATGTGCCTGGGAGTAATAGAAAAATTCAAACCTTTGCTTAGAAGACTGGTCTCACACTCATTGAGCTCGTTCGTAATCGCTTAAATTGATCACAATATTTGATTCAGCGTTCGCCTCTTAGGTCTCATCTTTCCCATAATGACAACGTAATCAACGCATTCGCTTCTCAAAATACTCCGATTGCTTACATTCCGCTTGATTTCGATTCATAGATAAAAAATCTCGAACACGAATACATTGAACACTTTGAATCATCAACCATATGAAAAAGACATGTGCGACGATTAGTCAATTCATTCTGAAATCGATCAAAGTTCATCTTAAGGCGTGACCGCTCCTTGTTGACCATCATACTACCAACTTTGAGCTGTAGCTTTTTATCTTTCTGAAACGTCCAGAGAACGCGGAACCATTCCTTCAGTTGTACAGTTCTGAAATAATTTCAAACGAAATTTCAACTTTATCAGATCAGTCTCTTCTTTGATAGCTGTCCGGAAGATAATATAGCGCAGATGAATCTAATTCTGTGAGATAATTACTTGAAGATGTTTTCACATTAGACCAATAACTCTCTCAGCTCAAAGATTTATCAATAAAATTGACCAGACGACGGCAGATTTTCCACCTAAAAAACGCAACGAAAACTCCCCAAGTAGTTTAAGGTTGTCAATGTAATAATGAAGTAAAATTCGTTGATTCGTTGATGAAATTCGTTAGGCAAAGATTCTTAGCCCTACTACACACATTATTCGACATTTGCTTGAAGCAAATTGGAGCAATATTCGCTGACATTTATAAAACTGTGATGTCTATAAAAATATTGGCGTTCACGAAATATTTCTTCTTACAACTGCGCACATTTTATGAACGAAATTTTAAGAAAATGGTATGCATTTTGATCACCACTCACGGTAATCATGATTCCGACATCAAAATAAGCGTTTGAAAAATTTTGTTTTTCCACGATTTTTTATCGTGCAAGAAAATTTCTGTGGTAGCGATCTCGACGATGCGATTCCATCGTTGAGAAAATCGGGCTGATGTGAAAGGCAGCAACGTTACACATGCAGTGCGATTTTATTTCAATTATGATTATAGTTATAGCTGCCTTGCTACTACGAACGCACACTAAATCTGTCGATTGAAACCAATGATACTCCCAACCAGTGTTTTTTAAGGTTTTGATTGAAGCAGCAACCTGCAAATTTTTACCGGTGACAAAATTCTTGCTGTAAGCATAGGATAATTGAATTAATTTATGTTTGTTTCAGTTCTTTGGGTCATTAAGTACTTACCATAGGCATGCGTCTACATTAAATACTACCAATAGCTCATAACTCAAGATTGTTGCAACAATATGAATGGATCTATAGATGCACTATGTCTGATATTTTGATAGCTACATGTATTGGGCCCGTATTACAATGATTTACTACCCTATCAATAATATACACGTTCTGAATCTATCTATCTATTTTGATTACAATGTATTTAACAACAATGAAATTAAATAAGCGATAGATCAAATTGCCACGCAAAAGATGTGCGGCTGGTAGGATTCGAACCCACGACCAAGGTTAACTAGACCTGTGTTCTAACAAACTGAGCGACGAGCCACTTACACGACTCTGTCAATTGGCAGGATCAAACTCTCACCACCACATATCAGTTGTCATAGCAATTATAATCCATGAACTCGTCACAATTGTGACCGCCGACATTAAGGCAAGTAGCGGGGATCGGTTGTCCACCAAAGCATCTTAAGCCATGTCGTGAAAGCAATTCACAACAATGAAATTAAATAAACGATAGATCAAATTGCCATGCAAAAGATGTGCGGCTGGTAGGATTAACTAACTGGTAGTATTAATTAACTGTCAATGATCGACTACTTATTGAAATAGTGACTACTTATTTGAGGCTTTACATTGTTAACATGGCAACTGGCAACCATGAAAGATGGTATATGGCGATTGAAGAATTTCTATGTTCTGAGCTTCTTATGAAATCGCCGTAACAAGTGGTAATTATCAATTTGAGTGCAAGTTTCACAGCATCACAATTTTGGTGGATACTTTGATGAAAGACTCTAAAATTTAGACCGACAGTGCCAAAGAATAGACCGACAAATTGCCCGTCTAAAATCACTTGAAAAACAGTGCTCCCAGCCTGCATGCATTTGAGATATCTAACTAATCACTGACAGAAAAGTATATTCTAAGCATGAAAAGTACCAGGCATCTGAGTTGTACCAAGCTGCAAGAACTTGCCAAGAACCAGAGGTGAGTACGTCCCATCGTTTGGCGCGCCCAACGATTCTTTGCCATCAAGGGATAAGGAAGTTGAAGAGAAGCGAAAAGTGATTACAAGAAAGTGATTACAAGTATAACAAATTACCTATATCCAGTGTCTTTTTGGCTCCCATTGCGCGACAAATGCCAGCAAGAAGACGAAGTTGATCTGAGGACCCAAGCATGCCGAAGCTGGGATGCTTCAATGTTTTCTGAAAAAAAGTAATTCTGTACAACAAATCTTCAATTGATGAAAACATTTCTTTTTACAAGTAACTACTACGTCCAAGATTTCGCAGTAAAAAGCCATGATATGTAAATGATGCACCCAAATTGAAGCAGAAAATTCGGGCAAAAGACAATAACTTAAAAAATGTGTTTGCATTTTTCAAAATTAAATTCCCAATTTCTGTGTAATCTTCGTAAAACATGAGCAAATGAAGTTGTCTCTGATATGTTTCATCTCTCATTTATGTAAAAGTATTAACAAAGATGTATTCGCAAACATGTTCATCAGTGACAACGATCAATAAGCAATGGTGCAATATATACAGGATTTGATGAAATGAAAAATCAATGCAAGAAAAGTAGCTGCGGTTGGTTGTGATTAGGGCAATTATTTATGACCAAAAAATTGGAAAAATATGACCATAAAAAAGCTTTAGATATAACCAAAAATGACTTAAAAGACTCAAAATGTGACTTAAAAATCTTAAACTGTAGTTTGGCAATCCTAAGATACAGCAAAAATTATGTTTCCATTTCCAGGCAAACAGTTAAAAAGTTTAATTTAAAGCAAATAAAACGATTTATTTCAAACTTTCACAACAGTATACCTATTTGCAGTTTGTTGTACAAAACAGTTATGTAATTTGCTTCATTTGATGTTAAAAAACGTCTGTCTTTGCATAGTATCTTCTTCGATATGGAGAAGAGCGCTCTACCGAAGCAGCCGTTCGCTGGCAAGTTTTACCATCTTGCATATCCATGAGTCTCTGTCTATCTGAGCATGCATATGATCTGAGTCACGCATAACATACACCCAGAAATGCTGCGTGAAATTTGTTTGATATCTTGGATGTTTTGGATTAGAAAGATCAATTAGAAGACAGATTTTTATTCTTAAGATCAAAAATGTACAGCTTCATTGTCAAAGCACTAGCCATTCAAGTCATTCAGAAAGGAAGAGCTCAGTCATCAAAAAATGTATGAAATAGACTCAAGAAGAAAAAGAGAAAGCAATACAATTAATTCCGATTTACACTATTAACTTTGGACTTCCAACGTCAACAATGGCTATCATATATTCAGAAGAAATAATCCAGATAGAAGATAAAAGACAGTTCAATATCGTATAGTGGCGCGACTTTTCTTGTCTCGTGATATTTCTGCCTCATAATTTGAGGAATCTAATGATAAGGACGTGGATGTATGACTTAACTTAACTAATGTCTTTTTACATGCCTTTGTCTTCTTGTACATATTATGATCAGCCACAGCTGTCTATACTTCAATAAATGCCTATTATTATTATTATTATATAAGAAAAGGTAGACAAATCTTGGCACCCCCGGTAACATTCATATCTCTAGACAATGCATGCATTGGAACTATCCTCAGACTGCATCTCGCTGCTGAAGACCAATGTTGCGTCATTCTGCAAGCATTGGTCATTTCTGTGTCTACTTCCCGGCAACTGTAACAGTCTAAAACTACAGCAAAATCACCAAAATATGACTAAATATGATGAGACACAGAAAATATGACAATGTTACCTTACCCTAAAAATATGACGTCATAAAAAATTGCCCTAGTTATGATCATTCATGAGACAGTGCGAATTAAGAAATGACTTTATGTACAATGATTCAGGAATTTTTGTGTATGGAGTGCGCATCAGAATTTTAAAATTATTTTTATCTCGGATATGAGCATGAAGCGATATTTCATATGGGGGTTGACCTTTCACGTGTTCGTTTATCCTTGTAGATATATGGCGACGGGTTTCACCGACGTAGCACTGACTGTAATGCTCACGAGTACATTCACACACTACGGAGGATAACTCACTAAAAGGAATTGGATCTTTATTACTTATCATATTTTGTGTTTTGTATGTGCTTAAGGCTATCCGTAAAATGCTATTTTCTAAAGCACTATTTATGTGGCGAATATTGCGCTCTATTTGAGAGAGAAGAATTGAAAAATAGGTGAGTTTCCAAAGTTTCTTCGTTAGATTCTATTTTTGGCTTAGGACGATCACACCCCTGACAGACTTTATCAATTCTATCAGGATGATATCGTTTTTGGATACAAAATTTCGCAACTTTATTTTTGTTATAATCGCGGTCGGCAGGGAGACAGTTCAGTCGCGTTGTTCTTATAAGAATCAGAACTGTAGGAGTCGTTATGAGTATACAATAAAGCATTTGTTTTTTATTATCCAATTGGTTACATATTTGCCATTTTTTATGAAAATATTAACATCTAGAAAATGAATTTTGTTATTTATCGGTTCTTCTATAGTAATTATTTGAAATATAAACAAAAGAACTTAAATATATATCACGCTGCTATCAACTTCAGAAGGCGAAGGACGTCAGAAAAAAGGAAACATGATGAACGGTCTTAATTCGAAAGTATATTATAGCGGTGTCTGGTCAATTTAATGAAAGCTACCATTGCCTGACACATTGTTTCAGACTTGACTTCGCCAACATAAAATATACGTTTACACAATTGTGCAGCTACTTCATCAGCGATCATTTATGAAATTGTGTAGCTGTCATTATCTAAGTATCTTTACAAAACAGCACGACAGGTGACTTGATTCATCATTATTCCTGCCATGCAAGCACTGCCTCAGCACCGGGTGATGCAAGTCATCATTTTTATTACGTAATTATTGATGATGCAATGGTCCTTGTTACCAACTGGTGATGTAACCGGTGCAGGGTATTCGTCTCAGGGTCGTAGCCAGGAAATTCGATTGAGGACAGAACGCGTATCGCGCAGATGAGAATATCTACCGTCACAGAGATGGATTCGCTTGAGTCTGTGTGAGTCAATCTCGAGGTGACATGATTCTATCTCAGCCATTGCATGCAATGGTAGCAAATGCCATGATTGGTAAAGCACGTACAATGCATGAGGTCACTCTTTAAAACACAAGCTTCGATTGTCACATTGAAGTCTGAAGATTTGTCATATCTTTGACTCAAGTTCGTTATAAGCAAATATTATAATACCGTTCGACTCCTAGCGATCTAGGTGTCCGTTTTCTGGTCCGTCAGAATACAGACTTGAATTTGTATTACGCTCAATAGAAAATCGACTTTCTTGTCCCCCGAGACTGGTTCCGGCCGTGACCATCATTGTTGATGAAAGTCATCTCTATACCCAAACACCCAGACAAGGCAACTTGTCTCTGTGGTGCCAGTATACATTTTTCAAGTATAATACTATGACGCATAAAATTTGTCTGATTTGTTTTTATGCAGCATGTGTTGCAATTAGATTTTAGATCACGATTTATTATTAGAAATGCAGCATTTATACATAGAGTTTCAAGGCTACAGAACAAAGATAAGGATAAAATACGATAAAAATTACAGACTGTCAGTCATAAAAAATGCTTTACATGCTTTTTTGAAATTTCGCGTGGAGTCGGTAGATGAAATTTCCCTGGGCAGTCGATTCCATGCTATTGCGGAACATGAGGAAAATCTCCTCCTTGCAACTGACTTCAGTCGTGATCTTGGAACAATCAAAGAGTTCTTTGTTGCAGAGCGAAGGTGAGAGCGACTTGGCAGTTCACTCGCTCTGGTAATCAATTCACACAGGTAAGGTGGAGCTGAGCCATTGATGCACTTAAAGACAAGAGTCACTAGACGAAGGTCAATTCGCGATTTCACTGGTAACCACTGGAGTCTTCGTATGGTGGAACTAATGTGGGCTGACCGTGGTAGATTGAAAACAAGCCTGACAGAAGCATGAATGATACTTTGAAGTCTCTTGACCTGCTCATCCGTAATGCCAGCGAGTACAGATATACAATAGTCAAGTCTGGAGAATACCAGGGCATTTACCAAAGAAGATGCGAGCGAAACAGTAATTGAGCGACGTATTGATCGTAATTGTCTAAGAGCTCCAAAACACACCGAAATGACTTTGGATACGTGAGAGGAGAAAGACAACGTGGAATCGATAATAACTCCTATGCAGCGTAATTTGGAGACAGGTTGAAAACGATGGTCACCAATGACAACAGGATTTTTGCACTCATCTGTTAGACGCTGGCGTGTAGCACACCACATAAAATTGGTCTTTTCAGCATTCAGTTTAAGTCCATTGGATTTTAGCCAGTCGTTGATTGAGGTAATACACTGTGAGATTCTTGCCGATGATGAGGTTGTATCAGATGGTTTGCATGAGCCGTATACTTGGACATCGTCAGCAAAGACATGAGGAATTATATCCATGATGTAAAGACAAAATAAAATGGGCCCGAGCACGGATCCTTGTGGCATACCACACTTCACCGGGAGAATGGGTGAGGGTGTCTCATGAAAGTAGATATATTGGCATCGTTTGTTGAGATAGGAATGGAACCATGTCAAGGCCATATCCGATATTCCATATGATGTTGAAAGGCGCTCAATGAGAATATCAAACTGCACACAGTCGAAGGCGGACGAGAGGTCCAATGAGGAGAGTATTGTAGTTTCACCTTTGTCCATGGCCAATAGTATATCACTTGAAAGCTTAAGCATTGCTGTCTCAGTACTATGATTCTCACGATAAGCAGATTGAAGTGGAGACATCAACTCAGCACTCTTCAAAAATGAAAGTAACTGCTTCAAAACAATACGTTCAATAAGTTTTGACAGGATCGATAAATTGCTGATGGGACGATAAGATGATATTAGCTCACAATCTCATGATGATTTTTTTAAGACAGGAGTCACACACGACGTCGCCAATTTAGGAGGAAAATAACCTTGTGTGATCGAGCAGTTCACAAGACGGCAGAGACAGGATGCTATCAAGTCAATACATTCCTTCAGGCATTTCATGATGATGGGATCTCTGGAAGATTGCTTGTTAGGTAAAGAGCATATGATAGTTGACACAGTCACAGGGGTTACAGGTTGAAATTGGGATAAGCAGCATTTGGAGGAATTTGCACTAAATGTTGGAGGATTTGTATCACTAGTTGACGAACGAAGATTATTCAATTTGTCGGCATAAAACATCTGAAAATCGTCAGCATCGAAGAAGGAACTGCTTGATCTTTGATCTCGACCAAGAAGAGATTTGACAGAGCGCCATAATTGTGCAGGATTGTAGGATTCTGACTTCACCTTAGAACACCAGAAAGTCTCTCGTTTGCATCGCAAGATACCTCGGTAATAATGTCTGGATTTTCTCAGGGTGTCATGATCACAGCCTCCGTCTCTAACACATCTTTCAATGCGTCTAACAAGTCGTTTGGCTAATCTGCAATCTCGATCAAACCAGGGATCGGAATTACGTCGTCTAATCTTTATTTCACGTACCGGAATGAGTCGATCAAGGATGGTATTGATAGTACGATCAAAGCACTCAACCAGCTCATCACTAGAGAGATCCATGAACTCACCGTAGCCATACAATGACGATTGCGAAATCATTGAACGGAGATCAAGTACATTGAGCTGCTTCCATGGACGATACGAGATAGTCTTGTACATAGGAATTGGTCTTTTCAAGCTTGACTTCCATTTCAGTAGTTTATGGTCCGATAAACCGGGATCAGTGTACTGAACAGATGAGAAAGGAGAATCGTGGCGGGCAAAAACGAGGTCAATAATTCCACCAAGGCTATGCGTAGCTTGATTCACTAGACATTCAAGACCAAATGATGAGAATATATCACGAAGATGGCAACTATGTGGGTTATCAGTTAGTTCCATATGGATGTTGAAGTCACCGGCCACTATTGATGGTTCACCAGCGTCTGCATACAATTCAAGTACACGTGAAATCTCCAAAAAGAATGCTGAGCTAATAGGCCCGGTTCTGTAGATCAGTAGGATGATACATGTGGCTGATCCAGATGTGATAAGAACAACGATTGATTCAAAAGAAATAGGATCAAAACCAATCGATAGACGAACCGGACGAATATTTGTAGACGATACTATGGCCACACCACCATGATTCACACTCAGTGTATTCTCTCGGCTTCTAGGTCGAGGTCTATCCGCAACATGAAAACCATGGGAACGTAGACGCTACATGGGAACCGAGTCATGATCATGCCAGGTCTCGACTAGCATCATAACACCAATGCTATGCTCTGCAATTGTCTCAACCACTTCATCAAATTTAGTGTTTAACGATCGTACGTTATAAAGGCCAAAAATCAAAGGCTTGTATACATGATTCCTGTGGCGCTCACACTGTGGGATAGGACGTAGGACACGTGTGCGTTTTGTGAACAGTTTCTGGGTATTGTCTACGTTTGAAGAGTAGCGATCCATTGATGCATTGATCCATTGATGCATAATAGGGTGCGCAATCGTTTCTTCTGCGATGGTCGCATTCAACCATCCCCTCATTGATACAAAAAGCACTTAAAATGTAAACTTAACTTTCATTGTGACTTCAGTCGCGTTACGATGACATTGATGCGTTGATGTGTTTTCTCTATCTCCATAAACTCTTTTGGTACTTATGGGTTATCTCCCCCCACGTTTTGAAATTTGTCTAGAATCCGTAAAAATGAATCAACCCTCGCAAAACTTCAGAGACACGTATTTGAGTATATTTTTTACCCACATACAAAATATTATGCAAATCCGACAAATACCTTTTGAATTAGAGACGATAACGTGAAGTGTAGCGATGTCAGCAGCTTGATCTGACTGTCTCTTCGACTCATTATTGTTACCCGCGTGTGTATTGTTCTCTTTCCCTCTCCGTTTCATCCATTGCTATTTGAAATCTTCCCACGACCACTACCCCACCACACCTTTCTTGAGTTACACATTAATGGAAAGGATGTGGTCTGGGTCATCATCACTTCTACAGTTGTCGCGACATGACTTTGTTGACCTAGTACTATCTGCTCAGACGATGAGGTCAGGCGAAGTTATGCTGCTGACATCACTACACTTCATGTCATCGTCTCTAATTCAAAAAGTACTTGTCCGATTTTCAAAACATTCTGCATGTGGGTAGAAAATATACTCAAATGCGTGTCTCTCAAGTTTTGTGATGATTGATTCATTTCTAGGTATTGTAGACAAATTTGAAAACGAGGGGGAGATAACCCATACGTACCGCTCTTTTTTGCAGCAGGGCGACAAACTTTTAATGCTGCCCTTCTTAGTACAACAGATGATATTTCACATTAATTCAACCACTTCTATGAGACAAGATACCGATGCTTCCAAATTTGATTTTCAAATCTAGAAAGTCAAAATAAACATATTCTCATACGATTATGAAAATCATCCCAGCAACCATTTCTAATAGAATATACTGCTTACTAATTCAAATTATTAATTGAAGTAGTCCTAATGAGGACTGATGGCGTTCTCCAATCCGCCAGTGTGCAAAGGCAATGCTAATGTAACCATTGGATTAATCAGTTCTTAAAAGAACTCAATGGAGCTTTCTCGTGGCAACGAATTAAAATTGACCAGCTTTAGCCCAATATCTGGTAAAAATGGAAATCTTAAAAATGGAAATGGAATAAAAATGGTAAAAATGGAAGACTTGTAACACTACTCATTCTTACTGTCAATATACTAATACCATAGATTCCAAACACCGCCGCATGCATGTTGAAAACAGACGTCTAATATACCTCACCGACTACAGATGCTGGTAGTGGAAATACAGTAGGACAATGGTCAGCATAGGTTAAGGAAATTAAAAATGGATATTATAAAACAACAGGAGATCGATGGATAAAAATTGGAAAAGTGGAGGTAAAACATGGAAATACAATAATGCTACTACACCCATTAATGTAATATACAATTCATCCTCTTACAAGAGAAGGGCACTCGATACCGATGGAATGACGTTCATTATAGCCATAGAAACAAACCATCCTGCATGATGTTCACACCATGACTGTAAGCTGCTATTTACTTTCTCCATTAATTGCCTCATTCACTAAAGAATCAAGAAAAGCTTCAGTTTCCGCTGGTTTTTGTTCGTATACAACATCAGATAATTGAGAGTTCACCGAAGTTCTAGTCAACTCCAATAGAAGACCGAAATTCACTTAGTCTCTGGATTTCATGTGTGAAAGCTTGTGCTGCATAAAATCTGAAATTAAGTATCAATCACAGCTTCATTACCTAAACTGCTTTCCTAAATAGACTGTGCACATTTGGCTTGAATGTCACTATGCGCCTTAATTATAAATCCTATTTCATTTACAGGATGAGAGAAGTCCTTGCTTTGATGACTTTCCTTTATTGTAGTAACATGTGCGAGGCATTTCAGCCGCTACAGGCGACCATCGTCAGGCAAGCGAATGAAGAAAGATTGCTGTGGATGAGCTCAAGTCATCAAGTGCACTTTCCATTCAACCCGGAACATAGCATTGACTATGTTCCTACATATCTATTGAAATCATAGAAGTATTGTTAATCTCTATGGTATTTCTATGGTATTGTTAATTTCGATGATTGAAATTCTATCCTGCCTGCACCAGACCATGGACTATGCTATATTATAGAAGTCCATGACCAGACATAGAGGACATAGGACTTTCTATGGTATTGTTAATTTCTATGCCCACAGACGTCAGGATAAATTTTCCTGACGGCTGGCGACTGGAAAAACATACCACGAGGTTAGAAGATAATATTTATCAATATTCACATCCAAATAGGATTATATATTCATGTAGCACATAATGCGTCTACTGAAGTCACTTTCCAAATTGATAGTGCGCTGCTATGACATGCAGCAATAATTCGCAAAAGTGAAGTGAAAAGGTGAAAAATTGAAAAGTGACTATTACTCCATTCAAACGATGATGATAAGTGATTACAATTAATTGATTGCTTCTTGCAGCAATTGAAAATTAATTGATTGCTCAAAACTAATTGCAATTAATTCATGAAAACCCCTTCTTCTGCTTGTCATGTGTTGATCGAAATCCTAGAAGGATAATGCAATGAAAGTATTGCTGGTGACAATGTGACACGCGTATCAGTTGATCAAAATATTCAAGTAGAAGTAGTCATTGAAAAAAACAAAGCCTCATAGTCACTGCTCCCTACACATGGGTTGGACATGATCAGATGTTCGCTGGAGCGATACTTCTTCTTCATTTCCACTTGAAATGATGCTCTCGAGGCTCGACTACACGGTTTAGGACAATTAAGATTACAAAGACAAACATTTGACCTCTGTGCCACATACAATTGTCAACTTTACTCCGATTTCATAACATCAAACAAGTTTCAGGCCAAAACTGTTTATCATCTATGATAGATGGAACATCTAATGCAATAGAATAATGCTTGATACAAATAAAATGAGTTAACACGGGTTGACTACATGACAGGATGACAGAATGACCTCTTTTGACAGGTTATGACCAGACATAAGACATGCACACTGCTGTACATGCTGACGTAGATTTGCGGCAGCGCCATCGTCTCGATTCAATGAACTCTATCAAATTGGTCAACTGAATCACTTCAACACAATCGCTTCCAACGTCCAGGGCCACTCCTTCGGTCTAGTGATCAGTAACCAATGATCATTGATTTATGACTAATGCGGCCCCCTCCTCGTCGACGTGAGTAACAGTGCAAAAAGATGCTGAGGACATTTTACGGATATTTCATGATTTATTTATTTAATCAAAATATGGGTGGCAGGTGATTTCTTAGCCTTATCATATTCTAGTTACAGTTCACTGACTCGCATTTGTATATTTCAAAAAATGATGGTTTGACGTCACTACTCCCCCATACCGGAGGCTTGGACGGTGCTGACACAATCAGACTTTGATTTGGAGTGTTGTGATCTCTCAGTCCGGATGCCCTTCCTGACGACTTCCAGTGGCACTTTCGGGGCTCGACCTCTGGACCGAAAGATTGCTAGACCAAGCGCTTAACTACTGCGCCACGGAGACCCTATCTATCGGCAAAAACTCTACTAAACAGATAATTAGGCAAAATATAAGGCAGACCTCGATAACGAGCAACGATATGTCAGACATCCTATAAATCAACTTAGAAGCCTGTAGAGCATGGGAATGGAACGGTTTCTGAAAAATGTAAGAAATGTAAGGAAGAAGACGATGTACTGTATATTTGTCATCACATAGCTTTACCAAGACCACCCATCCCCTCGAAAAATCCTGGAGACTCCACTGTGACTTGCTTTTAACAAGTTATTTTTAGGATGTAACCAGCTAATCATGTTTCGCAACGGTGGATAATACAGAACTGTGATTGGTCACAGTGAGACAAAATTACAGGGAAATTCTACAAGAGTCTACCGTCATAAGTTTTCATTTCGAGTTTTCGCCAATACCGTATTTCTTTGAATAAGAGACGCGTCTCTTGTTTCTTTCAGATCCCTGATTGATGCGTCTCTTATTCAAGGGCGTCTCTTATTTATCAAATGTTCAAATTTTCATTCTTTCATTAGAAAAAGATGTCTTAGTTTTTTGCTACTATTCTCTTAGGTAACCTTTGCATTCCTCACTTAGGCCTATGTCATGGTCAAATTTCGCCAGTAATTTTTCTTACACATATACGCTTTATCATAATTCAGATATTTTAGAAATGAAAGGAGTTTTATGGTTTGTAGTAGCATATCTTGTGGACTCATCTAATACATTCATACACCAGTACATGTTGGCAACTAACTATACATGTAGACTAGATCTGAATTTACCGAAAATCAAGTAGTATTTACAGCAAAAGTTACCGACCGGTACATGACTCCAAATGCAAAGGAAGCTACCGTATAATACCTCCTTAAATGGTAGATGAAGTAACCTTAAGTAGGCCTGCATGTACGTATGTACAACATGCATGTACTGCATGTATAACAACAAGAAGCCTTATATATTATACAATATTGGTCATGATACCCGCTATTTACTAGTAGACTGACTTATTTTACTAAGATAAGTAGGCCTAATAATCGCTCAGGCGAATGTAGCTACCACATTACAATAGCCTGCATGTAATATGTCTGTAGCAGTCTATTTTTTGTACATGCGTCTCTTATTCAAGGGCGTCTCTTATTAAATTTTTTCCTCTCACGGATGCGTCTCTTATTCGAGGGCGTCTCTTATTCAAGGGCGTCTCATATTCAAAGAAATACGGTATGTCATATATTTTTCGAATTATCATCACAATCATCATGATGCCAAAGAATGAATATGATATTAAGTTTTCAGTCTGAAACGTCTTAGCTGAAGACCATCAATGCTTCTAAAACTAACAATGCATTCGGCTGAATTGTATGCCTACGATCATAGAAATCTGCGACAAGCGGTCTTCATGAGAAAATAGGTGTTCTATGAAGCCAGACGGGCAAGAAAACGTAGAAATCCGAGGCCACAAAGCGGATGAGAACTTCTCCGATTTTCTCGCCCGCTGGATTCCATCTAAATCTGTAATGGGACATGTGAGCGAATATACCTTGGCTCGACATAATGTTAATTAGAAGTTTTGGGAAGGCCAAGTACGGAGATGGTAAGTAAAAACATAGGCTATTATCAACTATATATATTACGACCTTATATTCAAGGCCATCATCAGGTTCTGAATCATTTTATATACATTATGTAGAAAATCAATTTCAAATTTTGATCGTAAAAAACATTGTACGTTGATTATGCAATGCTGCCTGATGATGGCTTTGGATATAAGGTCGTAATATATAGTTTATAATAGCCTATGTTTTTACTTACCATCACCGTACTTGGCTTTCCCAAAACTTCTAATTAAAAATATAATGGAACAATTCCACGGAAAAGCGGACATCGACGTCAGAAATTACATTAAGTCTCAGATGTCGCACTACTCTTCGCATTGAGTTTTTTTTACGTCAGAATACTCCCAGACACATCAAACATCTGCTGGTTTCATGATTCTTCGCAGCATTTGTCCAAAAGACCATTTTGTTCAAAAAAATACCGAATATCGACTTTTAAGTGCTTCTGTGTCAGAAATGCATGTTTCTATCAAAGTAAGTATTGCATAGTTTCAATAAAATTTCATTCGGATGACTGGAGTTCTGTTAATAAAGGATTCACCGGGAATATGTAGTGAATGAATTATTTCAGAGGGTGGACAAATCTGTCCC
This sequence comes from Prostheceraeus crozeri, assembly GCA_907163375.1. Lineage (NCBI taxonomy): Eukaryota > Metazoa > Platyhelminthes > Polycladida > Euryleptidae > Prostheceraeus > Prostheceraeus crozeri. The sequence goes on from CAJQUW010017052.1 coordinate 96,184, forward strand.
GAATGACATGGTGGACTTTGATCCATAGAAACAACAAAAGAGGTAATGTGAAAATTCCCATTTTATTTTGTTGAGGGGATGAAAATATCTATCCTCAATATAGTTCTGATAACTTTGATCAAATCACAAAATTTTGAAGATTAAAAGAAAAATAGTACTATGTCCACATTTTGTCCCGTACGACATGGAACAAATGGCCAAAAATCTGTGATAATATAAACAACATTAACCAACGGCTGTTGCATGTAATCAGGCCATGCACTCAACTTCAATAAACATTTGTTAAACTTAATTTCCTACTAATGATCTACTCGTCAATGATAAAAAAGTCGTATGAATGTTCCGTGCGACACGGCATGGAATTGTCCAATGCCATTTTCTAAATCTATGGCAAATGTCCAATAACCAATGTGATTGTACGTATATTTCTATGAATATTCATCAAGATTAAAAACATTGTCTTGTGACATTTTTCATTTCAAAGCAGTTTACTTTCACAGATATAGAAGATAAATGTTTCAATCTAACTATTCCCTGCAAGTAAGAACTTTGGTAAGAGATGGGTGCCACGTTCTATCGACCGATAGAAGGTGCAGGAGGCCGAATGCCCGTCTGGACTGTATTTACCTTTTACTTTAAAATGATAAATTTCGACCAAACTTTGAAGAGTTTTGCTTGATTTGTGAAAACCGAAAATCATCTCCCGTCGACTGGTCAATTATGTAGTTTTCTTCTGTTTCGTTGCTATCTTCATTTGTAATTTTGGCCAGCTTTTCGTCACTTTTCATGACGAACATTCGTCTCTAGTTTATAAAAGGTTAGTGAGTTTTATTAAATTATTTCATTTATTTAATTAGTTTTATTAGTTTTGATTTGTTTTTATCTTCTCCTTAAAGTTGGGTCGACTAGCCTAGTGATCACGAAATTTCTAGGTGTTCAGAGTATTATTGCTTGCTCACCATGTCGATGAATTTCCTGCCTTTGTATTGTACAAACATAGTTAAGCAAGCCTGGCAACACGGAAATATAATCTATTCATCATTTCAGAAAACACTGTTGTATGCTACTTGTGTTGTGCAATGCCAGTTAAAGCTATTTACAATCTCCGACCAGTTTTGAGCTTCGCTCTTAGTCAGGGGGTGATGTGAAGTAGGTAAAAACAGCAGTACGTTGACACTCAGTGGGCGTAGATACATGTTGGCCTACATTTACGTTGTGTCGATAAAGAGTGATGATCAGAATGCCGTCAGCTCTGTTTTCCTATTGATCGACGGCTTCATTTATTTGATGTAGGCCTAAATAGTAGGATTGTAGACAGTTTTAACTTATTCCCTTACTGGCATTACTGATACAAGGAGCCACGGCAGTGTTTTCAGAATTTCTGAAGAATCATCTCCTGTTAGCAATTTTATTGTTCACATTGCATGAATTCACAGTTCAAAAGAGGCAATGATGTTAAATGAATCGACTGAAAATGCTAATGACATACAGTATAATTACAGAAAATATCATTTGAATATTTTGTTCTCGTATATGAAGTATTATCAGGAGAAATTATTATATTATCGAATATGACTGTGAACTTTCCTGCGATGATAGTGCACCTAAGTTCAATGCATTTGCACTTTTATGTATGTGTATAAGACTTTGACAACTAACACGACACCCGATGACCTTGAACTTTTGGTCATGATTAGCCCTCATCAGACCATGATTATGTGTTGAAGTGCTTGATGCAAACGTAGATAAAAGGAAGATGAATCATTGATACAAAGATTAGGGGCGGGTTTCACTCTGATAACTATTTTATTCAACTTTTATGGTCAAATAATGCACAGATTTGCAATTATCAAATTATTTGAGATCAACATCGACACAACTCCCTATTTAAGCCCTGCTCTATTTCAGCCATGCCCGGATCAATTTGAGATTAGCAGTTAGCATGCTAGTGAAATTTCGACGGCATTTGTTAAATGTCATTTAAACACACAACTGGCGAATCGCCTAGGTTAGTGCGCTTGAAATAATTGATAAATGTTGCTTTTTGTAAACACAAAGAAAACAGCGTTTAGTTATTATTGCAGGAGTACTAACTTAGGCGATTCGCCAGTAGTGTGTTTAAATGATATTTAATGAATGCCGTCGAAATTTCACTAGCATGCTAACTGCAAATCTCAAATTAACCCGGGCATGGCTGCGACTTTAAATAGGGAGTTGTGTCGATTTTGAGAGATGTGAACTGGGCCTGCTGATGATTCCTGATATTGGATGAAATGACAGCCATTCAGGTCTGTTTCCATTTTTCAACTGAGGAAGTAACTCAAAATAATGCTCAGTTCTGGATTTTCATATTTGTATTACTGTCTGTTATGATGGTACACTCGAATGCAAACTTTCATGATTTTGATCTGAAATGTAAATAAATTTGATTAACTCTATTGGGATCATAGAAATATACTGTTTATCTGAAGTTCGCTAGAATGGAAATTGACTCAAGGTCGCGGCACATCCGGGGGAACTAAGTTGAGGCATGAAGAACCAATTAAAAGCTTCGATTTACTCATGTGACTGATTCTAACCCAATGATACAGACGTTGGCAGGTGCATCTAAGTGAAAATGCGTGGGATTTATGTGTCGTTATTGTGCATTGCATGAAGCTTAATTTCCATTCTGGAGGCTTTATTGTTGTCAATTTCTATGATTGGGATTGTATTCACGCTTTTTAGTATTACTCTAGCATTACGAGCTAGAAAGTAAGCCATATTGTTCTATAATTATCACAAAATATTTTACCGCATCAATCCCGGGATCTCGACTGCCCCTAAAATTGCCTTAATCCCGGGATCTCGAGATTGTGATCCCTAGACTAGCCTTTCACAAGTATTGCATCCAACTGTATACTAGGGTATTGATATGTCTGTTTTAGGTATTAATTTGCATTTGTACGCACTGGACTTTTACGACTTTCCACTGGAGTATTTGTTTAAGTTCGCTTTCTTCCGCATCCTGGATTCTTCGAACGTTTTTAACCGTGCCGAGATTTAACTTTACAAAATATGATACATTTGGGAATCAATTACAGTAAATGCCGCAAATTATTTACAAAGAAAAAGGTTAAACTGATACACTGTTAAACTGTACAACCGCTGCGATTATCAAATGGACGCTGCGACCTGAGACTGAATAAAAAAGTTCTTTGGAAGTTGTCTCACGAGAAAATTCAAGTCTGAATCAACAAAACGCAATTTTAAGTTGTCAGTAAGAGCAGTAAAATTTAAAGGTATGCATTAAAGGGGTCCCGACAGCCATGGGACATTTTTATCGCTGCTTGGCAAAGGCAAAATAAAAGGAAGTTTAGACTTCACATACAATTAGCCTATAAGTGTCTAATATATCGTGTACATTTGCCCTGTGATTTCATCATTTTTTCACGAGTTTGAGATGAATGAGTGTCAAATGTCTCGACCATTACTGCCCTCGTGGACAAGCCTTTATTGTCAGTACGTTCAGAATCTCTGATCTCCAGGTAGCGTTGCTGCTGATTTTAGTTATGTCAATCCACTTACAATGAACTTCGCTTCGTCTCCGCACACACCCCACTGCTGCCTCACAAGAAGCTGCTACCATTCATTCATTACAACAAGACATGTGAAAACATTCATTAAAAATTCTGAAAGCCTTAATCATATCAGAAGTTGCTGTCGATCTGAGAACTGGACAAGTCAATCCAGAACATCATCTGAAGTTGCTGATAGTGAAACAGGTACTGGACGGGTCTTGGCAGGTAGTTCAGCTAAATCGCAATCGATCTGCACGATGAATTTGCAAGTATGGCATCAAAGTGTAATGTACAATAAGTACATGAAAAATGTGTGCAGCCTTGTGGCAAAATCAAAGTCTCCCTTAAGTTCTGGTCGATTATCCATTGAAACTAAATTATACAAAATTAGACGACGAATTACCGTCCAGTTTTGTATCATTTGGCTTAGATAGAGAATCGGCAAGAATTTAAAGGACAGTCTGCTGCTGCTCTTGCCACAAATATGACTGTGATCTCCGTTGTTTCTTCAACTGCACGTACAGGCATTGCTAGATGCTCTTCCTATCCACTTTTAATGACACTCGGGGTTTTGTGAGACAGTGAAGACATACTGTCATTATGGCAAGAAGAGAATGCATGCCTCATTTCTCAATACAATAGCAAAATTTTCCTTAGATAGTAAAATGATTTTGTCATGTTATAACGAATTGTCTATACAATATTACAATTAGAGAGACGGACTATCTATACGACTTCTGTAGCCTAGAAACATAAATAAATAAATAAATGAACTTTCTTTATACTCAGAAGCACATTAGGCACGGAGCTTTTCTCCATGTGGCCGAGCTGTCATTTATCCCACTCTCATTCTTTCTGTGCTGAGTGTTTAGCAAGAATGCAGAGTGTACCTATTTTAAAAGTCTTGGGTTTGACCAGACCAAGGTTTGAACCAAGGTCTCCCGGACGCACAGCGAACACTCTACCACAAAGCCACAGCGCCGGTAGAAGATGAGCTTATGCATGTAAAACTTGGTTTCCAGCATAGCAGTTCTAGTCCACAACAATATGTAATCTACTAGATCATCATATGAGTACCGTAACTAAATGTAGGCGTAATGAAATGATGTTGAGGAAAGCATAAACAAATATAGAGTACTGAAAAGCAACTAAACCTTATTTAATGCTCGGAAGCACATTAGGCGCAGGGGCTTCCTTCCGGGACTTTTTCCTTTTCGCCAAACCGACAACGCATTAGCGCCGAATTTCTCTTTACTTAGTCATCATAAGAATGTTCATTGGCTATGTCAATGTCTAATTAACTGATGACAGTTGCAGATGATAACGATGCCCGATGAGTGAGAAGATGACAGGCATCGTGTCGATAATTGGCAGATTGACATGATATCAATTTAGAGAAAGAAAAATTCAGGCTATACTTTCATTTAATATTGTGTTAAAGCTTTTCATGCAGCATTTCAAATGTGGTGTCCGTGGCACAGTGGTTGCGTACTTGGACTAGCGATCTCATGGTCCAGAGGTCGAACCTGGAAAGTGTCATTGGAAGTCGGCAGGAAGGGCATCCGGACTACAAAGCACCACAACGCTCGAAACAAAGTCTGACTTAAGTCAGCCCCGTCCAAGGCCCCAGTAGGGGTAAAAAGTGACGTAAAATCCGTAAAAAAAAAAAAGTTCAGCGTATGGAAAATGCAAGCGACCGAGCGAAGTGGAGAACTGCGATACAAGCGAACCGTCGTACCAACAATCGACGGTAAATGGTATAAGTAAGTAAGCATTTGAAGAAAATAAAGGTGAAATCTATTATGAAGGAAAAGTTGAAACTTTTGTCGATAATTTGAGACATTTAAGAAATATACTTAAATATCAGTTTTATTCAAACTGAAAGAGCTATGGCAGACAGGTCGACAAAAACTTACTTTTCCATGAAAATTTTAACTTTTATTTAGAGTTGGTAGGACAGCAGACGCCGCTTATTAAAAACACCCGGTTAATAAAAACAGCCTGAATCCTCCGGAATTTTGCTATTAAAACTTCAACGTGGACTTCCGCTTATAAAAAACAAACCCCGTTTACTAAAAACAATTTCATTTACATTTTTTCTTTTAAAAATTAACTACCGGTTTGAATGACAGTACATAAACACGATTCTTTCATGAACTCTTCATCACACTTGTTCGATATTTGTAGGCTAATCCGCACATACTTTGTCTCACTGGTGCACTTATTAGCTAGTCTCTCAAACTCCCCGTTGCATCTCTCTTCTCCAACTTATAATCGAACCGTGTTTCAAACTGGACTTGCATGCATTCGCATAATCGAGCAGTTTACCGACATTCCGGTAATGGACTTATAGTACTTTATTGCAATTTCCAATACATGGAAGTGCTTTGCAAAAGATGATTTTCTGATCGTTAATACACTGCACAAATCAAATTTTACTACAGTGCATGGAGGCCTATACTGCGCACACCATCATTTACAGATTCAATATTGTCACATTCGTTTAATAAACACGTCGCTTAATAAAAGCACTTTAAGACGGTCCAGAAGTGTTTTTAACAAGCGGTGTCTACTATATTTCAAAGGAAGGAGAAACCAGATGGAGATGCTTCAAGAAGAATTGTCTCGCGAAAGTGTACACGATAAACGGAGAACTGGTGAACATGGTGAACAATCTGGATGCTAGTGAGCTGAGACGATTTTGCAAGACAAAAGCGCTTGATGACTTCACGAGCAAGCCCAGCAAGACGGTGTTTTATCCACTCCTAGTGGTTCAGGGGGGAAATTTTCCTTGAGGGGGTTCTGAAAGTTCATGTATCTCATCAGGCAATGAGAAATTGTAATTCCTTATGTACAATGTAAATGGACCTCTACATATGACATGTCACTGATCTGATCTTTTCATGAATACTTCAAAACAGGGATGCGAGTCCCATCAATTTGATAGGACTCCGACTCCGGAGGTTGATAGGACTCCGGCTTTTGATGGGACTCCGACTCCGGGTGGAAAGTATATAAAGCCTAGTTTTTTCAAGAAAAACTAGCAACCTAGATCATAGATCACTATAGGCTTACCTGAACCTATCTTTAGCGATCAATGCTATATCAATTATCAATCATTTTCGATGAAAGTTTATCAAATGTCGCTTTCAGTTGGATGCATGCGACTCGGCTCCTCCCATCTTGTTGATTTGTGCATCACACGGTTTTTCTCCAGTCTCTACCAGACGGGAAAATCCCCCATCCTTCTCCAAAAAATATGAGTACACTGTCGATTTTAAGGTGCACTTTGGAGGAGCCATCACACACGATTAGCGTCAGGGTAAGAGGTAATGTTCTCAAACAAACTAGTATTTCATTTTTGTCTCTGATGTGACCTTTGGCGCGTAGGTGTGATCGAGGCTAGGAAGGCTTGTCTTCTCTACTAAATCACCGTGTGAAAAGCCAATCCTTTTTTCACTATCACGGTTCATTCTCTCAACTATTTCAAGCTTTGCATGCACTGCTGTCTCTGTACTTTTGTTTGACGAAGAAAGTTGACATCAAGACAGTGACAGCTATGCACGAGGACAAATAATTTGTTTGTATTATATTTCGGGTCCTATGATTATATTTCGTTTTGTATGATAGGACTCCGACTCCGCATCCCTGCTTCAAAGACGTGCCTATATAAGTATGGCTATTTTCGGCCTATAATTTCGAGACGATAGAGATGTTTTCAAATTGTAACTTTTAACTAATCACTTGCTACAGATTAGTGATCACTTTGTCTGAAAGTTATTTATCTGATCGCCACTATAATTTACATCAACTAATCATCATTATCATTATCATTACATCATTAATTACATTCACGTGCACGTACGTACTTTCCTTGAATTCCCTAGTATTACAGCTACATCCTGCATCTAGTGTTAGTTGTCTTCCATAATAGGTAGGAAATTCTGACATTTAGGGGAGGGGGAAGCCCCTCCCCCCAAACAGGGCTGGGTAAAACACTGCCAGCAAGATCATCAGGACGGAACATTACAAAAGTGGCAGTGTTGAAGTGGGGGCTAATGACTACAAGCGCAAACGATAAGCTACATGTATATACAGAGAACGTCGGAAGTATCCCGCTATTCCGAAAAACACTGGAGGAAGTATTCCAACAAATGGAAGCATTTGATATGAAAACTTTGAAGGGAGAGAATTTCATTCCCGAGCAGGACTCTGAAAATTCCATAACAATTATCTTATGTAGTGAAAATTTGAAATTTTTGTGCTCATGTGACGAAGTGTTCTGCGACGGAACTTTCAAAAGTGTCCCATCACTTTTTACGCAGATGTATGTTATCGTCGGCAGTCAAAATGGATGGCTTGTGCCACTGGTCTATATTTTGTTGAATAACAATTCCGAAGACTTACACAAAGTGATGTGGTTAAAGCTGCATTGTCAACGATTCGGATTTGAACTACGACCCTCCACTCCACCATCATGCTGGACTTTAAGAAGGGTGCTATCAATGCCGTCTCTTTGCAATTTTATACTTCGTCTATCTGTGGTTGTCGATTCCATTTAGCGAATGCGTGGTATCGCAAAATTCAGAAACTTTGGCTATCTGCACAGTATAGCGACAGGGAGAAAGAGATTTCGAAATGGTTGTCATACTTCTTTGGGCTACCGTCTCTGCTACATGAGGAAGTGGCAGACTGCTTCACTGACGATCTCTGTGATAATACCCGACTATCCGAAGTGCCTAGAATTCGCTGAGTATGTCCTCGAACATTTTATTGATTTATTGACAGCCAAAGTCAAAATCCTCCGAATCTTTGGGCATTAGGTGAGTCATGTCAGCGTACCAACATGGGATGCGGATCATTCAATGCTCATTTCAACCAAGAATTCTATTCAGCCCATCCCAATTTATTCATTTTCATGGATGTTTTCAAATAGGTTCCAATTTGCTGCAACGGTGAAAATTAGAAGTGGCATGCCAAGATGCAGCTACTAAAGACAAAATTCAGCGAAACCAGGACTATATCAACCTGCGAACTGCTGGTGAGATTGAGACTTTTACCTTAGTCAAGCTACTAGGCCATGTATGCCGTGTTTGACATTTTCAGTTGTGTTTTATTATCGCAAGATATTAGGCATGTGTTCATATTACGTACATGTAATTCCAAATACACCGACATGTCGTATTTTAAATCAATTCTCCATATCAAGAACGGAAAGTATCAGTGTAGTTGATGTCATAGTTGAAATATAGTTATAATATATGATAACTTCAACTTCAAATACTGCCGACTGGTAAAGTGGCGCAAAAGCATTATTTCTCAATTGCATAATCAGAAACTGTGGATCAAATGCATTACGCCCTTTCTTCCATGTGGCCGAGTTGTTATTTATCCCACTATCATCCTTTTTGTGCAGAGTGTTTAGCAAGAATACAGAGTGTGCCCATTTGACCCGACCCAGATTTGATACAGGGTTTCCCAGACTCAATGCGAATACTCTACCACAAGGCCATAGCACTGGGTTGTCGTCGCTCACAAAGTTTACTCGTGATCAAGGCTATGCCGAAAGGTCGAGCGTCCAATACTACTTGTTGTATTTTGAATACAACGGACGAGTAAAATTAATTGTGGATACTTTCCTTTATATCACAAAATTCCGGCCTAAAGCTGATTGAAGCGACTCAATAATAGTGACAGCCTTTTCACATTAACACGTGTACAAGAAGGCCTACATTACACGCGGAGCAGAACATGGGGAAATTTTGGAAGTGCTACCTGTACCGCAAGCGAGTTCGAGTAAATTCGATTGTGGAATGAATGTCGACTTCCTGCGGTTTATGAAGGTTTGATTGGCCACAATGACATTAAAAGCAACTGTGGTATAAACACTCTCTAAATTAAATGCCCTGTTCGCCTTAAAATCATTCAACTTGAGAGGCTGCTCGGATCTGGTGAAAAGTTTTATGCGGTTCTCTTAAGTTAATTGAAAAAATGCAACAAGAGCATATGCGCAGAAGATAAAGATACAAGAGCATAAAATAATGAATAGTCGAGGAGTAAAGCATCAAGGCCGGCGCTGTGGCCTTCTGGTAGAGTGTTCGCTCTGCGTCCGGGAGACCTTGGTTCAAATCTTGGTCGGGTCAAACCTAAGACTTTTAAAATAGGTACACTCTGCATTCTTGCTAAACACTCAACACAAAAAAGAATGAGAGGTAAATGACAACTCGGCCACATGGAAGAAAGTCTCCGTGCCTAATGTGCTTCCGAGTATAAACAACGTTCATTTATTTATATACCCCATCATCTGTGCTCAACAATGATTACCAACAAGATTTTTCATGCTGCTCCCAGCTGGCGGGGATTCTCGAAAGCCAACGAAAGGAGGAGGATAGAACAATATCTGAAGCGATGGAGTGAGGCACGGCTACAGCAAAACGGCGGACGCAAGTGTGAGTCGAGAAAAGTGAAAAAATACAAATATTAACAAATATTACAGCACCGGGGACACGCGCCTCATCGACTTCCACCACCGGAAACTGTACATCGCAGGAACCTCACATATAGGCTGCATCGACTGCGGAGAACGACTATCAATGCAGTCGACGGAAAGAACTTTATCTATAGAATGATTCATAGTGATATTACTTCTCATTGACTTCTTATCTTCTCCCTCGATTATTTCTGATCGTTATGCGTCTGTCATTCCGAGATATAGCGCATTATTATTATTATTAATTGACAGCTGAATTAATTTAATTTAATTTTGCATGCCGGGAACGAGACCGAAAATGAGACTTTCATAGAATGTGGTATGCCTACTACGAATCAGCGTGTCTGCCGTGTTTTAGTTAGTCCATCTTCTTGTCAGACACGATCAAAGAGAAGCACTGTATGCAGATACGGAGTCGGAGTCGGACTCCGGCCTCTAGACCCGAAATATAATACAAACAAATTATTTATTCTCGTGCACATAGCTGTCACTGTCTTGATGTCAACTTTCTCCGTCAAACAAAAGTACAGAGACAGCAGTGCATGCAAACCTTGTAATAGTTGAGGGAATGAACCGTGATAGTGAAAAAAGGATTGGCTTTTCACACGGTGATTTAGTAGAGAAGACAAGCCTTCCTAGCCTCGATCACACCTACGCACCAAAGGTCACATCAGAGACAAAAATGAAATACTAGTTTGCTTGAGAACATTACCCTAACGTTAATCGTGTGTGATGGCTCCTCTAAAGCGCACATTAAAATCGACAGTGTAGTCATATTTTTTGGAAAAGGATGGAGGATTTTCCTGCCTGATAGAGACTGGAGAAAAACCGTGTGAAGCACAAATCAACAAGATGGGAGGAGCCGAGTCGTATGCATCCAACTTAAAGCGACATTTGATAAACTTTCATCGAAAATGATTGATCATTGATACAGTAATGATCACTAAAGATAGGTTCAGGTAAGCCTATAATGATCTATGATGTAAGCTACCTGTTAATTTTTCAAAAAACTGGGCTTTATATACTTCCCCCCCCCCGGAGTCGGAGTCCTATCAACGTCCGGAGTCGGAGTCGGAGTCCTATCAAAATGATAGGACTCCGCATCCCTGTTTTGAAGTATTCATGAAAAGATCAGATCAGTGACATGTCATATGTAGAGGCCCATTTACATTGTACATAAGGAATTACAATTTCTCATTGCCTGATGAGACACATAAACTTTCAGAACCCCCTTAAGGAAAATTTCCCCCCTGAACCACTAGGAGTGGATAAAACACTGTCTTGCTGGGCTTGCTCGTGAAGTCATCAAGCGCTTTTCTCTTGCAAGATCGTCGCAGCTCACTAGCATCCAGATTGTTCAACATGTTCACCAGTTCTCCGTTTATCGTGTACACTGTCGCGGGGCAATACTTCTTGAAGTATATTCATCTGGTTTCTCCTTCCTTTGAAATATAGTAGACACCGCTTGTTAAAAACACTTCTGGACCGTCTTAAAGTGCTTTTATTAAGCGACGTGTTTATTAAACGAATGTGAAAAATTGAATCTGTAAATGATGGTGGGTACAGTATAGGCCTCCATGCACTGTAGTAAAATTTGATTTGTGCAGTGTATTAACGATCAGAAAATCATCTTCTGCTTTGGCAAACCTGCTAATGATTTGGCAAGATTTGGCAAGCCTGCTAATGTCGGCGACAAACACAACCATTTGAGTCACATTTTCTCGTCTACATTCCCGATCAGAAACATGACAATAATACATGCACACAATAGGACATGACATGAAGACATTCCATGTCAAAAATTACGTCTCTAGATTTAGTATTTTAGCGTAATATGCGAAAAACTTCAATTTGCGTCCCATTGGATTAACATGTGATTTTCTTTGATCATGCCTAACAAGAGGAGGAAACAGGTACTTGTTTGGGTATGGTTTAGATTTTATTACTTTAACAGATTTCATCTTTTAAATATTTTGATGCTTCTTTGTTGCTTAATCAAAACAAAACCAGGAAATAATATACTTCCAGCGCATATCAAAGAATCATGAAATGCAGCCCAGAGTGGAGCACATTATAATTGTTACTGATAAAAGAGAATAAATGGAGAGTGTCTTTTGTAGAAATCACTCCGAACGACAAAGGGAAAATAAAATATATTGTGAATTAAGTGACTTATTCGGTGGGATCTGCTATGCGCTTTACAATGGGCATGTACATTAATACTATGGAAAAGAAATTTCAGGCCCATATCTACATCCATATCAACGATTATTGTGAGGAGTGGATATTCTGTATAGCCTACTTATAATCACGGCTGCGGAAGCGATTGATTTCTATTTGCTTCCGCTTCCAATTATTGAAGACCAGACATGGGCTATACAACTCCCTATTTGGAGCTCCTTTTTCTTTATTTTCCACTCTTTTTACGAGTTATAGGTTCTGACGTTAACACTTCGTAGTCTGTCGTAAACCCTAGCTGACTTGCCAAAAAGTCAAATATTTTTCAAATTTACAGAAAATATTGACCTTTGGGAAATTGTGAAATGAAAACGTCATATTTTCCCAACACGTGCGGAGTAAGAAAATATTAAACGACCAAGAGAATGCTACAATGAAATTGTCTCAAGACACAACAATCCGCATTGTGTAAAGCTGTCATTGATAAGATGAAACTGAGGTTTTGATTTCGAGTGCCAGTATTCTGAGATAATACACGGTATACACCTTCGTTTTCATCATAATGAGAAAATTAGAAGTAGCTACATTTAGTAATACAGTTGCCAATTTGTAATTAGGTGTAATAGGGTAAGCACTTAATATGACAACTATTACTTAACTCATATCAAGACTTAAGGTCAGAAGTCAGAAGTACCTCGCCTGGCCTTGACACGCGAATTGCGCCAGTCATTAGTAGGGCAACCCAAAGTTGCAGTGTAACTTTTTGCAACTTTTTTGCATATTTTAAGGTAAAATGCAACATTTTGCAACTTTCACTGTCATTTGTAATAAAGATAAGTTTTTTAATTTCCTCACTCTTGGATCAACTCAGCTACCGGTTAAACCTAGTCTAGATGCATTTCGTTAGGTTTTCAATTCTAAGAATTGTGTGGTGACGCTTTTCTATAAATAGCATTTACGTCAACTACTTCTCAGCGTTGTCATCTACTCTTCAGCGTTGTCAGCCCACTTCCAAATCAGTGGAAAGAAGCTTCTCTTTATTGAAAAAACTTCTTGCTGACGATCGACATTTTCATCCTGAAAATATTGAGGCTTACCTTGTCTTGTACTACAACAGCAGTGATTAATCGACGTTTGTATTGTGAACTTATTTTTTTAGTTGGTATGAATTTTGTCTTGTATGACGTGAAAACATCTTGTTAAATGAACGCTAGTTACTTATTTTTAATTTGAATAGAACCCATTCAAACGGGCATACAGGTACACATAATCATGGCATTAACTTTTTAGCCATGATTGCCATTATCTGTTGCTATTTGAACCATAGCATTTATTTCAAGCTATTCGGGGGCTTTTATTGCAACGTTTTGCAACTTTTTGAATTTTAAGTGCAACTTTTGAAGATTTTCAATGCAACTTTGGGTTGCCCTAGTCATTAGTATAATGATACTTTCGGAAGTGGAAGCGATCGTCGGGTATTCGCTTCCGCTTTCAATGAAAACGATCGCTTCCGTTTCCACAACCCTGCTTATAATGAAGTTATACCAAAAGCCATCAAAGACGAAGAAATAACCGAAAACATTGACATGAGAACAGTCACAATGTTCAACACATCGCATAAATTCTTTAAGCTACTATTAAAGAATTGTTATTATTGAAGTTGTCAGTTTAGAACTATATTACCTTAAGAAAAGAATGATTTTCTTTCTGAACTTAGGACAAAGTTGTTTATTTTTCTATTAGGATATCAATAAAAATATATTAACTTCAATTAATGCCATATTTCACTCATTGCCAAATTGGCAAAATTTCTGTTCACCGTGTTTTGCTGTAGGGAATCCTTGTAACCGGTAAGTAAGCAACTCTGTACATGGATCAAAGACAACTAAATTAGTCTTGAACAAAATAGATCGTGAAATACAACAACTGATAGTACTATGAGACACAAGTTCGCTGTTTATCAACTGTCAAATTAGCGATTAGCGAGAAACTTTAAACATTTGCGCCCAATTTTCAAGCATGGTACAACCTCCTTTCTCAAGCGGAGTGAAGGCTGTCTAATTTTGTTCTGTTACTTCAAATGATACATTTCAAATTTCTCATTTTACCATTTTCTTTGAAGTGTTCAGAGCATGCAACAGTGTGTAATATTTGGAAGGTTTTACTTCCAAATATACGTATGTATCTGAAGGAGGTACCAAAACTAGAAACCGTGGCGGCAACCGTGCCTCGCCAATACAGTAATAAATTCAACTTAGTTTTAGAAATCTCCTAAAGATAACTAGCACTTGGACCTGAACCGCTCAGGATCCTTGAGACACAATATAACCCGAATTATGTGAAGATTATTTTTTAAAGCAATTTAGGAAAGATAGAATTTATTCAATAGCATTACAAGATTTTCTCATTTCCAAGAACACGGACTCGACGACACTACCTTACCAGAATAGATTTCACTGTCCTTGTGAACCGGTTCATGCAAACTCCCCGAAGGAAAGACACTTACCAAGTTCACAATTTCAATCGAAATCAACTATGAGTTCTTCAAAAGCTCCAAGTGCGTCTTGTGTGTCCTTTTTTTTTGGTTAGAAATATTACAGTCTTTAAATAGTGTTAGTTTCACTGCACGATTAATTCACAGGAATGTATCTTCTTGATAATACGCAACACCTCTCTGTTTCCTGACGTGGGATTGGCTGTCGAAAATTACATTCTTGCCATTTTTCGTGGGCCCATTGCTTGATCTCGCGGAATCCATTATTTCCATTCAATGATCTGACAGGCGTCGCTCTTGATTTATTTCCATTTCCACGCGATCCATTGTTGATGATAAGGTGTGTCTTAACACCATTCGAATTACCCAACAGTGTTGTTACAGTTCTATTTCCTCTGTGACCATTCGAACCGGCAACGCCCTTTGACCAAATGAATGCAAAATTGAAGTTTAATTATGCGCTCGAATGATACTCCTTGTCCACTTTTAATTTACTAGGCAGTTTAAACCTATTATTTGCAATTTACTTATCAGCGTCATTTAGCTTGTAGAATCTATTTTCATTTATTTTAACTTATGATACTATCACATTATCTTTATGATTTATATTTTACATTCGGTGTGGCAGGGGGAGCTTAAATATTATTATTAATTTCTTACTATATATTTCTCACTTTGATTTATCGTCTCGTGATACTTTTCACGAATAAAAGATCTGTCCTAGGTTACAAGTGTACCTCGTCCGTTTACATTGAGCTCGTCCAATGTTATGAGACGATACTTCTTTCAATCTTTTGTCTTTCGGAAAGCTGTAGATTAAGGTTGTCGAGATCCTGGGATTATCGTATTTTTACGGGATTCAGAATCCCGGGATCCCGGGATTCGCTAACATCTGCTTTTAGGCAGTTAGGCTGTATGAATAAGTTCCACAGTACAGGAAGATGAAGATATAGCACTGACTGAGTTTGAGCGAATACTTGGACTAAATGATTATGACAATCAATTCATCAAAAGTGTAACCAAAACAAATTCCAAGAGAAGGCGCAAAAATATGAACAATTATCCCACGTTCTACATGTCAGTCCATTTGTATCAGATTATGTCAACAGAAAGATTAAAAGAGCTTTTCAGCATGAGAAAATGAACATTCGCCTTTATCATCGCTCGAAAACATTACAACAAAAACTCAAGAAACCAAAACTGAAACAAACGTGCACAATGAAGAACTGTCCTTTGACAACTGTGGCAGAAAAACGGCGGTATATAAGATCCAATGTTCATGCGGTTCTGTCTACATTGGAAGTACAGTGCGTCCATTACACACAAGAATTCGAGAGCACTTATTTTACAACAAATCCGCCATCTATGATCACAAGCTCATCTGTCATGGCAGCCTCAGCATAGAAATTGTGTCACATGCTAAAGACGCAGTAGATCTTCGTCTCAAAGAGGCACTCATAATCAAGACAGCCCAACCTGACCTGAACAGGCGTGATGAAGGACAAGATATCTGTACAGTGGTATATACATGACATTTTGATTTTTGAAAACATTTTTATATAGCTTTGTACTCCATTTGTAAATCTTGTCTACTCTATACTTTGAAAAGGGCTGTGACAGCCGAAATATAAGTATGAAATTAACTCATCGAGTTATCAACCAAGCAGCCTCGGCTACATAGACGAATTTGTCTTAATTCGTTAGGTGTATGAATAAGGAGTAACAGTGTGTGTATAAGTGTGAATTAGTGTGAATAAGTGTGTACTACTTATTCATACAATTTTATCACATAGTAGAATTAATTTTAGCGTTTCTTTGTGCAGTATGCCCAAAATGATTTTTTTTTATTGATATCAACAAATAGAGCTATGTTCAGGCAGTTGAGAGAGAGAGAGAGAGAGCATTACGCATAGAATCGCACCGATATTTTATGAATTTTTGAGGCGATTATTATACAAAATCGCATTTTTTACCAGACGTCACAAAAGTCGCGGTATTTGCATTTCGATTTGAAAATCACATACCAGGTTTCAATGAAACAACGAAGTCCTGTATTGTGTGCAATACCCAGATCTAGCTATTGCTATAGTTTCTATCTGCATGTGAAAAGAAAGCTAGCTGTTTTTCTGATAACATAAGCTGTATTGCACAGTGCATCGTTGAATTTAAAACAACGCATAATATAGCTCAGCCTACGCTAGCCTAAGTATACTATTAGTAAATGCAGGGAGCTAATACTGCTAATCCCGAGGAATAATCCTGGGATCAGAAAAAAAAACCTACTGTAGATGGCAGGATCGTTCGCTTTGTTTGCTTGCTTGCTTGCTTGCTTGCATACGTGGCATTGCACTATTTTTGCTACTTTGTATGTGTTCAGAGAACAGAAACAGTGACTTTTTCCAGATGTCTGTGGTCTTGCAGTACGCATAACTGATTCGTCGCAGAGCATCATACTAACATTGGCGTAGACCTATCAGATCTTTGCCAGCTGTGACGTAATCACGTATCTTAAAGTACATGATTGCATCGGAAGTACATCTAAGTTAGCAAGATGGACTAGTCATACAATGAAGAAAACCTTTGGGACAAGGTTGGAAATAACATCGAAGACAGTCGGCCTAGCTGATCTGCCGGCAATGCTGACAACGGCGTCGACTGCGACTAAAAGCATTCAAATGATTGAAAAACTTTCCGCTTTTACTAAGTGCATGCATGTGCATTGTATTGTGACTATTTTATTGGTGCTTATTTACCTCAAATAACCTGCTGACCTTTCTTAAGTCATGCATAACCAAAGTCAGTTAAAGAGTACTGTGACCAATCTACTGACGTAAAGAAATTGATCTATTCTGACTGACCATTCTGACCCTTCTATTTCAATATAGGAACTCCAGCCACAGCTCTACGAAGAAATTGCCGGCGGAAATCTCTTCAAAGGTCGGACTCTACGCTGCTCTGCAAGCCTGGACACTACTACGGTACAATTCTATCGCGGTAATGAGAATCGTCTGGCAACCGGAATCACTCTGCGCATTGTGGGCAATCGAGTCTTCGAGATCATCGACCTAGAAGACGGTACGTTGCACCGGAGATATCGGATCAGATCTTCATCCGATCTACTACGGCGCCGACGCTTCCACCGGAACCGCCAACTCAATCGGCAAGTGAAACTCCCGCGATTGAGAGGACGACCGGACGACGGTTATTAAGGGAGAAGCACCCGGTATCCCGATATCAAGCTGGATGAGGGAGAAAATGTGACCAATCTACCGACGTAAAGAAATTGATCTATTCTGACTGACGTCACATTTGTCATATTTCTGTCTTTGGTGTTGGGTTATCACTTCTTGTTTCTACCTATAAATACTGTTCATGTCTTCATAAATAAAAAACACTACATTTCATGCCACAAGCCTTAGTTCTTGCTATTACTAGCGCGGTAGCAAGTACAGTGGAGACGAAGTTTGATCATTAGCTCATTCAGTGATCATGACAACTGCTGGTTTCATGTCTGGAAAATCTGATAAATCGCAAATATTTGGACAGCGGCATGTTTTTTTTGTCGATTCTTTGTCACATCTACATCGCAATACCCTACTTTACCAGAGTTGGAATAGCTGTTAGTTTGGTTGCCATGATTAATGAAAGTGTGTCAATATCATATGGTAATAACAGCGCACATGCACCACACCTTGAGGATTCTTGTTCAATATATAATGCGACATCTTCAAATGTAAGCAAATCCATGGCGGTTGGGAAAACATTTTCCTGGTCTCGATCTATTCAAGGACAAATACTCAGTGCTTATGATTTTGGTTACATTTGGCTCCAAATTCCTGGTGGTCTACTCTCCAAAGCATACAGTGGAAAATGGATTCTTGCAATTTGCCTTTGTTATATATCAATTTTGAATTTTGTACTGCCAATCACAGCTTCAGTCAGTCCATATTTCTATATGTCTATTATAGCAATGACAGGACTTGGGGCTGGTATGATCGTCCCATCAGTGATTGATCTGGCGACCAAATGGTTTCCACCGCAAGAGATTAGCACTCTGAATACCGTTGCATTTACAGGATGTTCAACAGGCCAGATTGTAGCAATGCTTTACGCTGGTCCTATTTGTGCGTCGAAGACATTGCACGGTTGGCCGACTGTGTTTTACGTCAATGCTGTAATCGGCATCATCTGGTTCATTGTTTGGTGTATAGCTGCGAAAAACCGGCCAGAAGATCATCCACATATTACAACGGCTGAGAAGGAGTACATCCTGTCATCTCTCAGCAGTGAATATGAAAACAAATATACTCCGTGGTCAAAAATCTTATTTTCAAGACTGACTATTGTCTTTTCCATTCTTCAAATTGCGCATGGATGGGTAAACACTGTATGCATAATAGTTTTTCCTCAATTTTTATCAGAAATTCTACATTTACCTGTCGACACTGCTTCTTTGACATTGGTATTTCCTCTGGTAACGATGCTGATAGCAGGAAACTGCTCTTCAATAATAGCGGATTTCATTATAGGCCATAATTGGCTATCTTTGAGTGAAACACGTAAAATGTTTACTTTGATTGGATTTTGGGGTATTGCAATATCGTTCTTGTGTTTGGTAATTTCAGGATGCAATACTCATGCAACCATCATTTTAGTATCTGCAGCCCAGGGATTCAATGCAATCAACTGCGCTGGATTCTTCCTTGCACCTCTTGACTGGTGTCGCGAACATGCAGGAACAATATTCGCGATTGGCAACATACTCGACACAGTAGGTGGCTTTCTTGCACCGATAGCTATTGCTTCGATTCTTGGTGAAGGTGGAAATCGCAGCAATTGGAATACAGCATTTTATCTCAGCGCAGGAATAGGCGTCGTCTCAGGTGCACTCTATCTTATCATCGGATCTTCTGAATCAGATCAATGGAAGAGCTATAAAGAAATCAGGGATTCTAGTGAAATGGTATCTCAGTGAGATAGTTCTATCGACAATCATCTCATTTTTCTTCATTTTTATCCCCAAAAAGGCTAAGTTCTAATGGAAAACGAGCGGACATTTTTGTGTAATTTTGATGAAATCCTTGTAAATTTCTATAATATTGAGAGCAGCTGAATCCGGCTAATTGACTATTAGTCAGGAAAGTTTCAAGACATGAAAGAGTGCGAAATTTTGTCGTAAAATTCAAAACTTTGTGACTTACCTCAACAAGGGCCTTTTCATCACTGCTCATTGGAGTACTGTGATCTCTGCAATACTTCGCTATGGGATGCAGATTATCCTTGTATGATTTTCCTTCATAAGTATCTTTCGACATCTTCTGAAATACGTTTTGTCTGAAATGGAAAACATGTCATAGAACAGGATAAGTCATCAAAGAACCAAAGAAAACATCATTTCAGACTCACAAGAAAGCGTTACTTGTTTTTTATTAAAGAAACACATTTTATTATTGAGCCCACAAATACAAAGTTCTTCACGAAAAGAAGGAATGCCTCTTAAACAACGAGTTAATTGTTACTGCCGTTGTAATTCATTATTGCATAGTATTTAATGTTTTGGGGAAAAGAATCATAAGCTGTTTCGCGTATTTCACCGGGCATTCACAAAGCACACAGAAAAGTTCATTCCTTGGTGCTACTTTAAATTCCTGAGGATATTGGCAAGTTATTCTCTTGCACTTGGATGCATCACTTTCAGCTGTCTTGGGTATTTCGAACAATCGAAGATAATCAGTGTCAGTTAACAAAAAGATGTAGTTATGTGCGTTGAAATCCTTGCGAGAATATTTGGTGTCCCAATAGCTTAGCTTTTTGTTTTGATTGAAAGGAGTTCGGGAAACCCAGATCTAAAAATAGCGCTTAGGAAGACCTGGTGTCTAAAAATAGCGCCTCAGAAGACCAGATTCCTGAAAAATTTACTGTCTTATTTAAACTTTTTGACCTTATTTGACTACATTTAACTTTATTTTTAATCTATTGACTATATTGACTTCATTTGTTTATTTTGACCGTATTTTTACTTTATTGACTTTTTGACTTTATTGACCGCCCTAGTAATTACTAATTATAGTTCAACGTAAAAACAAACCTACATGCCATCAAAATATGTGTGCAACTATATCTCGTCTCGAGTAACAATTCGAAAGTATTGGTGCGTTCATACCGTCGCTGTGGCCTTGTGGTAGAGTGCTCGCTTTGCGTCCTGGAGACCTTAGTTCAAACCTTGGTCGAGTCAAACCTAAGACTTTTAAAATAGGTACACTCTGCTTTCGAGCCTAACGTGCTTCCGAGTAGAAACAAGGATCATTTTAATGCATCATAGAGTCATGCTAGTGGGGGGAGGGGATAAAACTCAAGAACTGATTGATTTTCATGATCAAAATTTCTTGCCTTGCTTAATTTAAGACCGATAGAGTTAATATTGATACTTATGGTCGGAGTATTTAATTTTATTTCTCCTTTCAGCGAATCATGAAACCGAAAATTCCGGGAGACTTGCATCACTGCCCACTCTATCGCTCTACGTCTAGTTAGTTCATTTAGATCTGTTGTACGTACAAAATTAGACAGACCGTCTCTCCTTCTGTTTGACCAGGAAGGAAACACTAGAACATGTAACGTTAATGAAATGGTACAATCTGCTGACATAATATCATAGCAATCGAACAATGAGCAGCCAGTTAAACATTATACGAGGGGCGTTCCAAAAGTATCCGGATTGAGTCCATAACTTTAAGAGTAATTATCTTATGCCTCTCAAGTTTTGATATGTTCAACCCATTATCATCATTAATAAGCACAAAAAATTTCATCCCGATATCTTTATTAGTTACAAAGCTGCAAATATTTTAGTAATGTCACTACTTAAAATTTAGTGACGACCAAAAACAATATTTTGTCAAAAAAGAAAAATGGATATTTAAACATTTTTTATCAAAAAAGAAAAAGGGATACACGTTACAAACTAACAGTCTTCTTGTGGCAGAGCAACCTTCTCAATGTAGTCACCTTGCAACATGATGCACTTCTTCCAACGATCTTCAAGTTTGCGAATGGCAGACTTGAACCATTCAGGTGAGATGGACGCCAACACTGATCTCGTCTTCTGTTCCAGCTCCTCCCTTGTGTCGAAATGCATTCCACGAAGAATGCTTTTCATGTGAGGAAATAAGGCATAATCCGATGGTGCCAGGTCTGGGCTGTATGGCGGATGCGGTGCGATGTCCCAACACAGATCATCTATCCTCTCCATCGTTTTCCGAGCGGTGTGGGGTCTGGCGTTGTCTTGATGGAGCAGGATCACTTTCGATTTCTTCCATGGACGGCGATGTCGAAGATGGTGATGGACTTCTTGCAATACTCAACAGTAGTAATCCGCATTGATTGTAGTGGAGTCGGGAAGAAAGTCCAAGTGGATGATGCCTTGTTCATCCCAGAAAGCAGTCAACATGATCTTCTTTGCCATTGGAGAAGACTTTGCTTTCACGGGGGGCGTGGAACCCTTCGTCAACCACTGCTTCGATGCTTCTTTGGTTTCGGGAGAGAAGTATGGCAGCCAAGTTTCATCAGTTGTCATGAAGCGTGCCCAGTATCCATCAGCTCCCTCGGTCTGAAGCGCCAGCACATTTTCTTGTGAGCATTCCACCCTTCGAGTTCTTTGGTCTAAATTCAGCAGTTTTGGCACCCAACGATCACACAGTTTACTCAATTGAAGATGGTCTTTCAAGATGCGGTGTACAGTTCCACGAGATAAGCCGAGCTTGATGGTGATTTGAGAAACTGTAGACCGTCGGTCTTCCATTATCACTTTCTCGACATTCGCGATTGCATGTTGGCTAGTGGCATCCGCTGGGCGACTCGATCGACTTTCATCGCTGATGTTCTGGCGACCTTCACGAAATTGTTTTGCCCATGCAAAAACCTGAGTTCGTGACAAAGCAGATGAGCCAAGTTGATTGACTAGCCTCGAATGAATTTCTGTTGGTGTAGACCCCTCGAATGTCAAAAAGGCGATGATTGCGCACTGGCTCTCCGGTTTCTGAATACTCGTATCTTCCATCGCGTGACTGTATCGACGATTGATTGAAAAATCATTAAGTCATTAACTTTAATGTGACAATTCGTGAATCATGAACATCGAACGCAGCTCAGTGAAATCCATGAGACGAGTGCAATTCAATAACAAACTTTGCATCTGACTAAATCAGTCAACATTCTGAAGCAATAGAAGACATCAAAGTCGTGAGAAGAATTCATAAGAAAGAAAAGAAACAATAAATGATATGATTTTACGATTCTTAATAATCAATTTGGTCGTCACTAAATTTTAAGTAGTGACATTACTAAAATATTTGCAGCTTTGTAACCAATTAAGATATCGGGATGAAATTTTTGTGCTTATTAATGATGATAATGGGTTCAACATACCTAAACTTCAGAGGGATCAGATCACTACTATTTTGAATCTGCTTGCACTTCTAGCAAAGTGATGCGCTTAAGCAATCCAATAAGGTGGTTGTACGAAATAATATGAGCTCTTCGTGACCCTAGACACGTATACCTTCTAAATGCGTTCACCCGTGACCCGTTTGACTACTCAACCGTGACTTTGTTAAGAAAATCACCTTATTGCATATTGTCAAGATCACAATTTCATTGTTAAGAAAGAATTCAAAAATTGTCTTTATTCTGGCTTTGGCATGCGCATATCTAATATACTATTCAAGTACTACATTCAGTAAGCGCATCATAGGGTCTACATGGGCTTGAAATGTGGTCCAATAATTCATTCAGTATAGGCCTTTTAATTTATCCCATAGTTTTGTTACGCATATAACCAACATGCATTTGAATTTATACTTTTTACTGTTGACATAACTTACCTAACACAATGGCAAATATATTTCAAATAATCTATCAATATCCAAACCTACAGTGATTTCAGACAATACATGTAGGCTATTGATGTGACTGTGGTGCAGTGCATGGCCTGTCGATCTTTCGGTCTTGTGGTCGAGCCCCGAAAGTGTCTTTGGAAATCAGCGGGTATGTGAAGTATTTTTGTCATGTACGTAATTTTTTTCGATTTAAATTTCATTTTAATTTCATTTTCCTTCCACTACTTCGCATGAGCAATGAGCATACTGTTATGCATCCACTGAAGTACTTTCATTATAGCGCTATAGTAAAATACCTAAGCTTATTGAAGACAATACAGACAATAGTTTATATATTTACATTTGCATCACAAGAATATTACATGCATGCATAATAGATTCTTGTTTTATAGTTGAAACTTAGACGCCTGTTTTGACATTTTATCGCAATTCGCTTCCTACTAATAAAAATGATCGGCGTGGACAAGCACGCGAAAATGCAATTTTCGCGACCATGCAAAAATACCTGCTCGTATGTCATGAAACTCAATACCAGGGCATTTGAACGAACGATTGAATGGTATATTCTTCACTTTTCTGATGATGTCTGAGAAGCCGATGAACTGTGATTGGAACGAATGGATTTTTTGCTTGATTGAACGTGATTTAACGTTAAGTATAAGAAAAAATGATAGAAAATATTTGATACTTTCGTAAGTTGCGTCTAAGTAGTTTATTTACACACTCTGGCTTCAATAATGTAGTAGTTTGAAATTTGAAAATATCTTCCTGCCAATTTAGACTGGTTCGCCAGTGACCCATTGGGTATTCGTGGTATATTAAAACATCGGAAATTTCGATAAAAGAAAAATCTACTCATGCTCTTCGAAATTGCTTGTTTAAGCGTTAAGACTTCAGTTCAATGACACTTCGTGAATGAAATGACAAGAAACCTGCTACACAATGCTCCCAACTCTTGTCATTGATTTGGTATTCCGAAAATACATGTACTGCTCATAAACTACTAAAACATCTGCGCTTATCACCATTAGTACGGTTAAGCAGTAATGAAAACTGAAGAAGCAGGACTAAAGAAGGTTCACGTCCTTCCATGAAGCAACTAATTTGTCATGATACGCACTAAATTATCATTTAATTCATCACCTGGTCACAAAACATTGAACAGTTTGAATCCAAAAGCTGTGATGAAGTAAGCCTACTTGCACTGTGACTGTCAATCTGACCTTTACTTTTTAAAAATAGCATGTATTATGTTGATTTTGTATTAAGTGAAGTCATAAGCTGGAATGGGCCCGCTGCTGGCATACCGATCTTTGCAGGAAGCGGTCATTCGCTTGCGTATACGGGCATGTACAATAATGGCTTAATCTGCGAATTCGTATCCTGCTAGTGGATATGCAGGTTGGGATTCATGGCGGCATACATGACGTGGGCCTAATGTAGAACCGACAGCACTATATAGGGTCCATCAAAATTGAACATTGTTTTGACTTAAAAAGAACGATTGAACGGATGCTTTATGCCATGAACGAACGGAACGGGGGTGATAGTTTGTTGCTCGAAGAATGCAACAAGTAATGTTTAATGCGGAGACGACCACTGCAGGGGGATGTCTAATACTCTACGAATGTTCTTCCACGTACAATGGCTATTTCCGATCAACAAATTTAGTTGGCTTTTGTCCAACTACGAGACAAATCAAAACGTCCTCGATCGAGGTTCATAATGTTGTTTATTACTTCATGCAAATTTTGAATTTTTGGTGACATGCACCATAGACATGCAATTTGAATATAATACATTTACCTATGCATTTACATAACATAGCACGTCAAACGTAGCAGTTATATCATAGACCGAAGTCTATCCACAGACCATAGAATCATTAAGGTCTATACAATTGCACCAAGATCTCATGCGATGAAAGTCTATGGTAAACTTCACATAGAAATATAACGCCGTTATCTAATGCCGGAACATAGCTCATTTGAGCGGTGAACGAACGAACGAGTCTGAAAGGCTAATGAACGGAAGATCGAACGAACGGGGGATAATATGACCGTTCAAATGCCTTGCTCAATACATTATGCTTTATTAAAATAATTGGAAAGTATCCCTAGTTGCTAGGCTGTCATGACGCGCATTCATTTGGTGCCATCTTCATCAAAGTCGTTTCCAAGCATTCCCTTGATATTTCACTTCTTATAAAAAATCATTTTTCACTCGTCCGTGCAAAACGTTGATGTGATTGAAATTCATAGAAAGTGTGCAACGATGAAGCTTTTCTACCGCTACCATATTTAGGTTAGTCAAAAATAGTCGAAGATAAAACGATTATTGAGTTTCTTACATCGAGCACACAACTTAGCGGAAAATGAAAGGCACTGAAAACAGAGGTCAACAGTAGAATTGATGCATGACTACGTTCACCATGCATGCTCTCCTTCTTCTGAGAATGTTCTTGAAATTTTGGCTCATTTTCATTTCTTCCGATATCTAAAGGTTTTATTTGTTTATATGATCCTTTCCAAGGCATCATCGAGGAATTGACCATCAAGCATTGACCACAATGGTGGCGTACGAGTATTACGTTCGACACCAAGATATCTATACTAGAAGCTCCATCCGATCCAAAGGAGGTATAGATAGATTGTGTCAAGCTAAAAGAGGATTTGAATTGCTGTTTAAAAAATCAGCTGTCAATCTGCAAACTTGAAAAATACGATTTTGGTGTCGGACATAGCACAAGAGTTAAAACCTAAAAATGACCTAAATATCTCCTAAATGTAATGGCCACAATTCAACTGATTCATCTTTTGCAGATGATCAAGCCTGCCTGATGAATGCGCTCAAGTAAAAGACATATTTGACCTTTTGAGCATAGTAGGAGATGCACTGGATGTCGCCACTTCTTTTGTATTTTTGAGAAAAAATAATCTTAAGTTTTAGCGGTTTTTACAACTTGTTGATAGCGCAAATAAGTAAGCCCATCTCATTTTTGTTTTCAGATCTTTAGCTTTCAAATGATGCATAATGATTTATACATTAGTTTTCATACGATGATGAAAATCATCCCAGCAGTCATTTATAATAGAATATAATGCTTACAAATTCAAATTATTAGCTGAAGTAGTCCTAATGCGGACTAATGAGGAGATAGAGCAGTTTGGAAATTTGATGTCGATGTTGACCTTTCCATAAAAAAGAATAAAATTTTGCGATAACGACAACACAAAATAATGAAAGACGTGACAATCAGTCGGCAATTATATTGTCTAAATCATACTCTTGGAGCATCAAACTTCAACGCACAAGATTTTGATTTGTGCAGTTTATTTTCTGCAAGAATATTAGGGGATTGTGATCAGTAAAAGCATAAATCGTCAAATTGGACGAATTGCCATGAACACAGAAGTGCTGCAATGAAATGATGATCGCAAAACACTCCTTTCGAATTGCTGTATAGTTTTTTTGATTGCTATTCACTTCAATTTCTCTGAAAAGAAGCCAATAGTCTAGCAGCCGGAATGAATTTCTGCAGGGAACGAGGCTAAAAAATGAGACTTTCACAGGATGATGTACACCTATGCCTTTGCCTACTACGAATCGGTGCGTCTGCCGAGTTCTATTGAGTTCATCTTCTTGTCAGACAGGATCAAAGAAAACACATGCAAATCCAATGGGACGTAGATTGCAGTTTTTGGCTAAAATGAAATTTTGTATGTTTTCGCTTATCAACTAAAAATTATTAAGTCTGGAGTCATAATTTTTGACATGGAATGTCTTCAGGTCATTTCCTATGATGTACATGTGCTATCATGCATCTCATCGGCAAAGTACGTGAGAATGGGGTTGAGTGTTTGTGTTTGCAGACATTAAGAGGCTCGCCAAATCTGAATGTGTCTGGCCTTATAGACAGGGGTGCATGAACATCATAGGAAATGACCTAAAGGCATTCCATGTAAAAAATCATGACTCTGGGCTTAGTACTTTTTCGCTTAGTCAAAGAAAACATACACAATTTCATTTTAACCAAAACCTGCAATCTGCGTCCCTTTGGATTTGCATGTGTTTTTCTTTGATCCTGTCTGACAAGAAGAGGAACTCACCAGATTTCGGCAGCATGAGGTATACCGTATTTCTTTGAATATGAGACGCCCTCGAATAAGAGACGCATGTACAAAAAATAGACTGCTATAGACATATTACATGCAGGCTATTGTAATGTGGTAGCTACATCCGCCTGAGCGATTATTAGGCCTACTTATCTTAGTAAAATAAGTCAGTCTACTAGCAAATACCGGGTATCATGATCAATATTGTATAATATATAAGGCTTCTTGTTGTTGTAGCTACATGCAGTACATGCATGTTGTACATACGTACATGCAGGCCTACTTAAGGCTACTTCATCTACCATTTAAAGAGGCATTATACGGTAGCTTCCTTTGCATTTGGAGTCATGTACCGGTCAGTTACTTTTGCTGTAAATACTACTTGATTATCGGTATTTTCGTTTCGGTAAATTCAGATCTAGTCTACATGTATAGTGGCCAACATGTACTGGAATATGAATGTATTGGAAGTCTACAAGATATGCTACTACAAACCATAAAACTCCTTTCATTTCCAAAATATCTGAATTATGATAAAGCGTATATATGTAAGAAAAATTACTGGCGAAATTTGCCCATGACATAGGCCTAAGTGAGGAATGCAAAGGTTGCCTTAGAGAATAGTAGCAAAAAACTAAGACATCTTTTTCTAATGAAATAATGAAAACTTGAACATTTGATAAATAAAAGACGCCCTTGAATAAGAGACGCATCAATCAGGGATCTGAAAAAATAAGAGACGCGTCTCTTATTCAAAGAAATACGGTACATCATTCTGTGAAAGTCTCACTTTCGGCCCCGTTCCCTGCAGAAACCCGTTCTGGCTGCCGGACTAAAACAGGATGACCGATACCAGGGATCTGGAGCGGTCGATTTTTAACCGCTCCGCTCCATGCCACCTCATTAACCGCTCCCATCCGCTCCGTCAAACCCCATATCTCACTCCGCTCCGCTCCAAGGCCCTTTCCCGCTCCGCTCCGCCCCATCTCAATACTGTAGGCCCCTCTCCTACTACCTGATTAAAACATAAATTGATTGTATGGGTTAGCTTACGAATTGCGATGGTCTGAGTTTTATGTGAGGCTGGCCGTTCTACGTATCATATTGGTAGGCCTATACCCATGCAATTATCAAAGTTTGTAATTTTGAAAAAATAATATGATGTAATTACTTAATCTAGCTTCTAGACAATATAAGAAAAGTAAAAAATTATAGGAATAGGAAACGAAGTTCTTTTATGTTATTATAATATGTCACTAAAAATAGACATATACAAATTAATTATAACAAACTTTTATTCTTTACTAACAGCGCCACCAATAACAAACTACAGCAGTACAGTTCATCAGGAAGCTCCATGCATGAGTTATTGAGATAACTGATTGGCGTTTCAACAGCGATGCGTCCGTTTTATACAATTGTATCAAACTATTATGCGGGATTTCATCAAACAAACACACGTCAACATGCGAAAAATAGTAGTAATTTGTTTTATGATTTGCAACGTATTCCACATCTTTCATCAAATAAATTATCGAACACTCCGCTCCGCTCCAGCTACTACACCACTCCGATACAGCTCCTATCCCACTTCGCTACAGCTACTACACCACTCCGCTCCAGCTCCTACACCACTCCGCTCCAGCTACTACACCACTCCTTTCCAGCTACTACACCACTCCGCTCCTGCTCCTATCCAACTCCGCTCCTGCTCCTATCCAACTCCGCTCCAGCTAATACACCACTCCGCTCCAGCTACTACACCACTCCGCTCCAGCTACTACACCACTCCGCTCCAGCTACTACACCACTCCGCTCCAGCTCCTACACCACTCCGCTCCAGCTACTACACCACTCCTTTCCAGCTACTACACCACTCCGCTCCTGCTCCTATCCAACTCCGCTCCAGCTACTATACCACTTCGCTCCAGCTACTATCCCACTCCGCTCCAGCTCCTACACCACTCCTTTCCAGCTACTACACCACTGCGCTCTAGCTCCTATCCCACTCCGCTCCAGCTACTACACCACTCCGCTCCAGCTACTACACCACTCCGCTCCAGCTACTATCCCACTCCGCTCCAGCTACTACACCAGTCCGCTCCAGCTACTACACCACTCCGCTCCCGCTACTACACCACTCCGCTCCAGCTACTATCCCACTCCGCTCCAGCTACTACACCACTCCGCTCCAGCTACTACACCACTCCGCTCCAGCTCCTATCCAACTCCGCTCCAGCTACTACACCACTCCGCTCCAGCTACTACACCACTCCGCTCCAGCTACTACACCACTCCGCTCCAGCTCCTATCCCACTCCGCTCCAGCTACTACACCACTCCGCTCCAGCTACTACACCACTCCGCTCCTGCTACTACACCACTCCGCTCCAGCTACTATCCCACTCCGCTCCAGCTCCTATCCCACTCCTCTCCAGCTACTATCCCACTTCGCTCCAGCTACTACACCACTCCACTCCAGCTACTACACCACTCCGCTCCAGCTACTACACCACTCCGCTCCAGCTAATACACCACTCCGCTCCAGCTCCTATCCCACTCCGCTCCTGCTACTACACCACTCCGCTCCAGCTACTATCCCACTCCGCTACAGCTCCTATCCCACTTCGCTCCAGCTAATACACCACTCCGCTCCAGCTCCTATCCCACTCCGCTCCAGCTACTACACCACTCCGCTCCAGCTACTACACCACTCCGCTCCAGCTACTACACCACTCCGCTCCAGCTACTACACCACTCCGCTCCAGCTACTACACCACTCCGCTCCAGCTCCTATCCCACTCCGCTCCTGCTACTACACCACTCCTCTCCAGCTACTATCCCACTCCGCTACAGCTCCTATCCCACTCCGCTCCAACTACTACACCACTGCGCTCCAGCTCCTATCCCACTCCGCTCCAGCTACTACACCACTCCGCTCCAGCTACTACACCACTCCGCTCCAGCTACTATACCACTCCGCTACAGCTCCTATCCCACTTCGCTACAGCTCCTACACCACTCCGTTCCAGCTACTACACCACTCCGCTCCAGCTACTACACCACTCCGCTCCAGCTACTACACCACTCCGCTCCAGCTCCTATCCCACTCCGCTCCAGCTCCTATCCCACTCCGCTCCAGCTCCTATCCCACTCCGCTCCAGCTACTATCCCACTCCGCTACAGCTCCTATCCCACTCCGCTCCAGCTACTACACCACTACGCTCCAGCTCCTATCCCACTCCGCTCCAGCTACTACACCACTCCGCTCCAGCTACTACACCACTCCGCTCCAGCTACTACACCACTGCGCTCCAGTTCCTATCCCACTCCTCTCCAGCTACTACACCACTCCGCTCCAGCTACTACACCACTCCGCTCCAGCTACTATCCCACTCCGCTACAGCTCCTATACCACTCATCTCCAGCTACTACACCACTCCGCTCCAGCTACTACACCACTGCGCTGCAGCTCCTATCCCACTTCGCTCCAGCTAATACACCACTCCGCTCCAGCTCCTATCCCACTCCGCTCCAGCTACTACACCACTCCGCTCCAGCTACTACACCACTCCACTCCAGCTACTACACCACTCCGCTCCAGCTACTACACCACTCCGCTCCAGCTACTACACCACTCCGCTCCAGCTCCTATCCCACTCCGCTCCTGCTACTACACCACTCCTCTCCAGCTACTATCCCACTCCGCTCCAACTACTACACCACTGCGCTCCAGCTCCTATCCCACTCCGCTCCAGCTACTACACCACTCCGCTCCAGCTACTACACCACTCCGTTCCAGCTACTACACCACTCCGCTCCAGCTACTACACCACTCCGCTCCAGCTACTACACCACTCCGCTACAGCTCCTATCCCACTCCGCTCCAGCTCCTATCCCACTCCGCTCCAGCTCCTATCCCACTCCGCTCCAGCTCCTATCCCACTCCGCTCCAGCTACTATCCCACTCCGCTACAGCTCCTATCCCACTCCGCTCCAGCTACTACACCACTACGCTCCAGCTCCTATCCCACTCCGCTCCAGCTACTACACCACTCCGCTCCAGCTACTACACCACTCCGCTCCAGCTACTACACCACTGCGCTCCAGCTCCTATCCCACTCCTCTCCAGCTACTACACCACTCCGCACCAGCTACTACACCACTCCGCTCCAGCTACTATCCCACTCCGCTACAGCTCCTATACCACTGATCTCCAGCTACTACACCACTCCGCTCCAGCTACTACACCACTGCGCTGCAGCTCCTATCCCACTCCTCTCCAGCTACTACACCACTCCGCTACAGCTCCTATCCCACTTCGCTCCAGCTACTATCCCACTCCGCTACAGCTCCTATCCCACTCCGCTCCAGCTACTACACCACTTCGCTCCAGCTACTATCCCACTCCGCTACAGCTTCTATACCACTCCGCTACAGCTCCTATCCCACTTCGCTCCAGCTACTATCCCACTCCGCTACAGCTCCTATCCCACTCCGCTCCAACTACTACACCACTCCGCTCCAGCTCCTATCCCACTCCGCTCCAGCTACTACACCACTCCGCTCCAGCTACTACACCACTCCGCTCCAGCTCCTAACCCACTCTCCAGCTACTATCCCACTCCGCTAAAGCTCCTATCCCACTCCGCTCCAGCTCCTATCCCACTCCTCTCCAGCTACTACACCACTCCGCTTCAGCTACTACACCACTGCGCTCCAGCTACTATCCCACTCCGCTACAGCTCCTATCCCACTTCGCTACAGCTCCTACACCACTCCGTTCCAGCTACTACACCACTCCGCTCCAGCTACTACACCACTCCGCTCCAGCTACTATACCACTCCGCTACAGCTCCTATCCCACTTCGCTACAGCTCCTACACCACTCCGTTCCAGCTACTACACACTCCGCTCAGCTACTACACCACTCCGCTCCAGCTACTACCCCACTCCGCTACAGCTCCTATACCACTCCGCTCCAGCTCCTATCCCACTCCGCTCCAGCTCCTATCCCACTCCGCTCCAGCTCCTATCCCACTCCGCTCCAGCTACTATCCCACTCCGCTACAGCTCCTATCCCACTCCGCTCCAGCTACTACACCACTACGCTCCAGCTCCTATCCCACTCCGCTCCAGCTACTACACCACTCCGCTCCAGCTACTACACCACTCCGCTCAGCTACTACACCACTGCGCTCCAGTTCCTATCCACTCCTCTCCAGCTACTACACCACTCCGCTCCAGCTACTACACCACTCCGCTCCAGCTACTATCCCACTCCGCTAACAGCTCCTATACCACTCATCTCCAGCTACTACACCACTCCGCTCCAGCTACTACACCACTGCGCTGCAGCTCCTATCCCACTTCGCTCCAGCTAATACACCACTCCGCTCCAGCTCCTATCCCACTCCGCTCCAGCTACTACACCACTCCGCTCCAGCTACTACACCACTCCGCTCCAGCTACTACACCACTCCGCTCCAGCTACTACACCACTCCGCTCCAGCTACTACACCACTCCGCTCCAGCTCCTATCCCACTCCGCTCCTGCTACTACACCACTCCTCTCCAGCTACTATCCCACTCCGCTCCAACTACTACACCACTGCGCTCCAGCTCCTATCCCACTCCGCTCCAGCTACTACACCACTCCGCTCCAGCTACTACACCACTCCGTTCCAGCTACTACACCACTCCGCTCCAGCTACTACACCACTCCGCTCCAGCTACTACACCACTCCGCTACAGCTCCTATCCCACTCCGCTCCAGCTCCTATCCCACTCCGCTCCAGCTCCTATCCCACTCCGCTCCAGCTCCTATCCCACTCCGCTCCAGCTACTATCCCACTCCGCTACAGCTCCTATCCCACTCCGCTCCAGCTACTACACCACTACGCTCCAGCTCCTATCCCACTCCGCTCCAGCTACTACACCACTCCGCTCCAGCTACTAGACCACTCCTCTCCAGCTACTACACCACTGCGCTCCAGCTCCTATCCCACTCCTCTCCAGCTACTACACCACTCCGCTCCAGCTACTACACCACTCCGCTCCAGCTACTATCCCACTCCGCTACAGCTCCTATACCACTCATCTCCAGCTACTACACCACTCCGCTCCAGCTACTACACCACTGCGCTGCAGCTCCTATCCCACTCCTCTCCAGCTACTACACCACTCCGCTACAGCTCCTAAACCACTTCGCTCCAGCTACTATCCACTCCGCTACAGCTCCTATCCCACTCCGCTCCAGCTACTACACCACTTCGCTCCAGCTACTATCCCACTCCGCTACAGCTTCTATACCACTCCGCTACAGCTCCTATCCCACTTCGCTCCAGCTACTATCCCACTCCGCTACAGCTCCTATCCCACTCCGCTCCAACTACTACACCACTCCGCTCCAGCTCCTATCCCACTCCGCTCCAGCTACTACACCACTCCGCTCCAGCTACTACACCACTCCGCTACAGCTCCTATCCCACTCCTCCAGCTACTACACCACTCCGCTAAAGCTCCTATCCCACTCCGCTCCAGCTCCTATCCCACTCCTCTCCAGCTACTACACCACTCCGCTTCAGCTACTACACCACTGCGCTCCAGCTACTATCCCACTCCGCTACAGCTCCTATCCCACTCCGCTACAGCTCCTACACCACTCCGCTCCAGCTCCTATCCCACTCCGCTCCAGCTACTATCCCACTCCGCTCCAGCTCCTATCCCACTCCGCTACAGCTCCTATCCCACTTCGCTCCAGCTCCTATCCCACTCCGCTCCAGCTACTATCCCACTCCGCTCCAGCTACTACACCACTCCGCTCCAGCTACTACACCACTACGCTACAGCTCCTATCCCACTCCGCTACAGCTCCTACACCACTCCGCTCCAGCTCCTATCCCACTCCGCTCCAGCTACTATCCCACTCCGCTCCAGCTCCTATCCCACTCCGCTACAGCTCCTATCCCACTTCGCTCCAACTACTACACCACTCCGCTCCAGCTACTATCCCACTCCGCTCCAACTACTACACCACTCCGCTCCAGCTACTACACCACTCCGCTCCAGCTCCTATCCCACTCATCTCCAGCTACTACACCACTCCGCTCCAGCTACTACACCACTGCGCTGCAGCTCCTATCCCACTTCGCTCCAGCTACTACACCACTCCTCTCCAGCTACTACACCACTGCGCTCCAGCTACTACACCACTCCGCTCCAGCTACTACATCACTCCTCTCCAGCTATTATACCACTCCGCTACAGCTCCTATCCCACTTCGCTCCAGCTACTATCCCACTCCGCTACAGCTCCTATCCCACTTCGCTCCAGCTACTACACCACTCCGCTCCAGCTACTATCCCACTTCGCTCCAGCTACTATCCCACTCCGCTACAGCTCCTATACCACTTCGCTCCAGCTCCTATCCCACTCTTCTCCAGCTACTACACCACTGCGCTCCAGCTACTACACCACTCCGCTCCAGCTACTACATCATTCCTCTCCAGCTACTATACCACTCCGCTACAGCTCCTATCCAACTACGCTCCAGCTACTACACCACTGCGCTGCAGCTCCTATCCCACTTCGCTCCAGCTACTATCCCACTCCGCTACAGCTCCTATACCACTCCGCTCCAGCTCCTATCCCACTTCGCTCCAGCTCCTATCCCACTCCGCTCCAGCTCCTATCCCACTTCGCTCCAGCTCCTATCCCACTCCTCTCCAGCTACTACACCACTGCGCTCCAGCTACTACACCACTCCGCTCCAGCTACTACACCACTCCTCTCCAGCTACTACATCACTCCGCTCCAGCTACTACACCACTCCGCTCCAGCTACTACACCACTCCGCTCCAGCTACTACACCACTACGCTCCAGCTCCTATGCCACACCGCTCCAGCTCCTATCCCACTCCGCTCCAGCTCCTATCCCACTCCTCTCCAGCTACTATACCACTCCGCTCCAGCTACTACACCACTCCGCTACAGCTCCTATCCCACTTCGCTCCAGCTACTATACCACTCCGCTACAGCTCCTGTCCCACTGCGCCCCAGCTACTACACCACTCCTCTCCAGCTACTACACCACTCCGCTCCAGCTCCTATCCCACTCCTCTCCAGCTACTACACCACTCCGCTCCAGCTACTACACCACTCCGCTCCAGCTACTATCCCACTCCGCTCCAGCTCCTATCCCACCACTCCTCTCCAGCTACTACACCACTCCGCTCCAGCTACTATACCACTCCGCTCCAGCTCCTATCCCACTGCGCTCCAGCTCCTATCCCACTCCGTTCCAGCTACTACACCACTACGCTCCAGCTACTACACCACTCCGCTCCAGCTCCTATCCCACTCCTCTCCAGCTACTACACCACTCCGCTCCAGCTACTACACCACTCCGCTACAGCTCCTATCCCACTCCGCTCCAGCTCCTATCCCACTCCGCTCCAGCTCCTATCCCACTCCGCTCCAGCTACTACACCACTCCGCTCCAGCTCCTATCCCACTCCGCTCCAGCTCCTATCCCACTCCGCTCCAGCTACTACAACACTGCGCTCCAGCTCCTATCCCACTCCGCTCCAGCTCCTATCCCACCACTCCTCTCCAGCTACTACACCACTGCGCTCCAGCTCCTATCCCACTGCGCTCCAGCTCCTATCCCACTCCGCTCCAGCTATTACACCACTCCGCTCCAGCTCCTATCCCACTCCGCTCCAGCTCCTATCCCACTCCGCTCCAGCTACTACACCACTCCGCTCCAGCTCCTATTCCACTCCGCTCCAGCTCCTATCCCACTCCGCTACAGCTCCTACCCCACTCCGCTCCAGCTACTACACCACTCCGCTCCAGCTACTACACCACTCCGCTACAGCTACTACACCACTCCGCTCCAGCTCCTATCCCACTCCGCTCCAGCTACTACACCACTCCGCTCCAGCTACTACACCACTCCGCTCCTGCTACTACACCACTCCGCTCCAGCTACTATCCCACTCCGCTCCAGCTCCTATCCCACTCCTCTCCAGTACTATCCCACTTCGCTCCAGCTACTACACCACTCCACTCCAGCTACTACACCACTCGCTCCAGCTACTACACCACTCCGCTCCAGCTAATACACCACTCCGCTCCAGCTCCTATCCCACTCCGCTCCTGCTACTACACCACTCCGCTCCAGCTACTATCCCACTCCGCTACAGCTCCTATCCCACTTCGCTCCAGCTAATACACCACTCCGCTCCAGCTCCTATCCCACTCCGCTCCAGCTACTACACCACTCCGCTCCAGCTACTACACCACTCCGCTCCAGCTACTACACCACTCCGCTCCAGCTACTACACCACTCCGCTCCAGCTACTACACCACTCCGCTCCAGCTCCTATCCCACTCCGCTCCTGCTACTACACCACTCCTCTCCAGCTACTATCCCACTCCGCTACAGCTCCTATCCCACTCCGCTCCAGCTACTACACCACTGCGCTCCAGCTCCTATCCCACTCCGCTCCAGCTACTACACCACTCCGCTCCAGCTACTACACCACTCCGCTCCAGCTACTATCCCACTCCGCTACAGCTCCTATCCCACTTCGCTACAGCTCCTACACCACTCCGTTCCAGCTACTACACCACTCCGCTCCAGCTACTACACCACTCCGCTACAGCTACTAAACCACTCATCTACAGCTCCTATCCCACTCCGCTCCAGCTCCTATCCCACTCCGCTCCAGCTCCTATCCCACTCCGCTCCAGCTCCTATCCCACTCCGCTCCAGCTACTATCCCACTCCGCTACAGCTCCTATCCCACTCCGCTCCAGCTACTACACCACTACGCTCCAGCTCCTATCCCACTCCGCTCCTGCTACTACACCACTCCTCTCCAGCTACTATCCCACTCCGCTCCAACTACTACACCACTGCGCTCCAGTTCCTATCCCACTCCTCTCCAGCTACTACACCACTCCGCTCCAGCTACTACACCACAACGCTCCAGCTACTATCCACTCCGCTACAGCTCCTATACCACTCATCTCCAGCTACTACACCACTCCGCTCCAGCTACTACACCACTGCGCTGCAGCTCCTATCCCACTTCTCTCCAGCTAATACACCACTCCGCTCCAGCTCCTATCCCACTCCGCTCCAGCTACTACACCACTCCGCTCCAGCTACTACACCACTCCGCTCCAGCTACTACACCACTCCTCTCCAGCTACTATCCCACTCCGCTACAGCTCCTATCCCACTCCGCTCCAACTACTACACCACTGCGCTCCAGCTCCTATCCCACTCCGCTCCAGCTACTACACCACTCCGCTCCAGCTACTACACCACTCCGCTCCAGCTACTATACCACTCCGCTACAGCTCCTATCCCACTTCGCTACAGCTCTACACCACTCCGTTCCAGCTACTACACCACTCCGCTCCAGCTACTACACCACTCCGCTCCAGCTACTACACCACTCCGCTACAGCTCCTATCCCACTCCGCTCCAGCTCCTATCCCACTCCGCTCCAGCTCCTATCCCACTCCGCTCCAGCTCCTATCCCACTCCGCTCCAGCTACTATCCCACTCCGCTACAGCTCCTATCCCACTCCGCTCCAGCTACTACACCACTACGCTCCAGCTCCTATCCCACTCCGCTCCAGCTACTACACCACTCCGCTCCAGCTACTACACCACTCCGCTCCAGCTACTACACCACTGCGCTCCAGTTCCTATCCCACTCCTCTCCAGCTACTACACCACTCCGCTCCAGCTACTACACCACTCCGCTCCAGCTACTATCCCACTCCGCTACAGCTCCTATACCACTCATCTCCAGCTACTACACCACTCCGCTCCAGCTACTACACCACTGCGCTGCAGCTCCTATCCCACTTCTCTCCAGCTAATACACCACTCCGCTCCAGCTCCTATCCCACTCCGCTCCAGCTACTACACCACTCCGCTCCAGCTACTACACCACTCCGCTCCAGCTACTACACCACTCCGCTCCAGCTACTACACCACTCCGCTCCAGCTACTACACCACTCCGCTCCAGCTCCTATCCCACTCCGCTCCTGCTACTACACCACTCCTCTCCAGCTACTATCCCACTCCGCTCCAACTACTACACCACTGCGCTCCAGCTCTATCCCACTCCGCTCCAGCTACTACACCACTCCGCTCCAGCTACTACACCACTCCGCTCCAGCTACTACACCAC
Source organism: Prostheceraeus crozeri (assembly GCA_907163375.1). Lineage (NCBI taxonomy): Eukaryota > Metazoa > Platyhelminthes > Polycladida > Euryleptidae > Prostheceraeus > Prostheceraeus crozeri. The sequence goes on from CAJQUW010017052.1 coordinate 135,137, forward strand.
TCCGCTCCAGCTACTACACCACTCCGCTCCAGCTACTACACCACTCCGCTACAGCTCCTATCCCACTCCGCTCCAGCTCCTATCCCACTCCGCTCCAGCTCCTATCCCACTCCGCTCCAGCTCCTATCCCACTCCGCTCCAGCTACTATCCCACTCCGCTACAGCTCCTATCCCACTCCGCTCAGGCTACTACACCACTACGCTCCAGCTCCTATCCCACTCCGCTCCAGCTACTACACCACTCCGCTCCAGCTACTACACCACTCCGCTCCAGCTACTACACCACTGCGCTCCAGCCCCTATCCCACTCCTCTCCAGCTACTACACCACTCCGCTCCAGCTACTACACCACTCCGCTCCAGCTACTATCCCACTCCGCTACAGCTCCTATACCACTCATCTCCAGCTACTACACCACTCCGCTCCAGCTACTACACCACTGCGCTGCAGCTCCTATCCCACTCCTCTCCAGCTACTACACCACTCCGCTACAGCTCCTATCCCACTACGCTCCAGCTACTATCCCACTCCGCTCCAGCTCCTATCCTCTGCGCTCCAGCTACTACACCACTTCGCTCCAGCTACTATCCCCCTCCGCTACAGCTTCTATACCACTCCGCTACAGCTCCTATCCACTTCGCTACAGCTACTATCCCACTCCGCTACAGCTCCTATCCCACTCCGCTCCAACTACTACACCACTCCGCTCCAGCTCCTATCCCACTCCGCTCCAGCTACTACACCACTCCGCTCCAGCTACTACACCACTCCGCTACAGCTCCTATCCCACTCCTCCAGCTACTACACCACTCCGCTACAGCTCCTATCCCACTCCGCTCCAGCTCCTATCCCACTCCTCTCCAGCTACTACACCACTCCGCTTCAGCTACTACACCACTGCGCTCCAGCTACTATCCCACTCCGCTACAGCTCCTATCCCACTCCGCTCCAACTACTACACCACTCCGCTCCAGCTACTATACCACTCCTCTCCAGTTCCTACACCACTCCGCTACAGCTACTACACCACTACGCTACAGCTCCTATCCCACTCCGCTACAGCTCCTACACCACTCCGCTCCAGCTCCTATCCCACTCCGCTCCAGCTACTATCCCACTCCGCTCCAGCTCCTATCCCACTCCGCTACAGCTCCTATCCCACTTCGCTCCAGCTCCTATCCCACTCCGCTCCAGCTACTATCCCACTCCGCTCCAGCTACTACACCACTCCGCTCCAGCTACTACACCACTACGCTACAGCTCCTATCCCACTCCGCTACAGCTCCTACACCACTCCGCTCCAGCTCCTATCCCACTCCGCTCCAGCTACTACACCACTCCTCTCCAGCTACTATCCCACTTCGCTCCAGCTCCTACATCACTCCGCTCCAGCTACTACACCACTCCTCTCCAGCTACTATACCACTCCGCTACAGCTCCTGTCCCACTGCGCTCCAGCTCCTCCACCACTCAGCTCCAGCTACTACACCACTCCGCTCAAGCTACTACACCACTGCGCTCCAGCTACTATCCCACTCCGCTCCAGCTCCTACATCACTCCGCTCCAGCTACTACACCACTCCGCTCCAGCTCCTATCCCACTCCGCTCCAGCTCCTATCCCACTCCGCTCCAGCTCCTATCCCACTCCGCTACAGCTCCTATCCCACTCCGCTCCAGCTACTACACCACTCCGCTCCAGCTCCTATCCCACTCCGCTACAGCTCCTATTAAAATCAGTCAATCATTTAGGCAACTGTACTATCGCGAAAGAGGTATGAATTTATACCAACATACTTAATATATCTACATTTAAACAGTCAATTCTTACAGTAAAACGCTTACAGAAGTAAAATTGCTCAAGGAATGCATTACCAACTTACGTAAATTATGTGATTTTCAAATGGATACCACTCCGCTACAGCTCCTATCCCACTTCGCTACAGCTACTACACCACTCCGCTCCAGCTACTATACCACTCCGCTACAGCTACTACACCACTCCTCTCCAGCTACTATCCCACTCCGCTACAGCTCCTATCCCACTCCGCTCCAGCTACTACACCACTCCGCTCCAGCTCCTATCCCACTCCGCTACAGCTCCTATCCCACTCCGCTCCAGCTACTACACCACTCCGCTCCAGCTCCTATACCACTCCGCTACAGCTCCTATCCCACTCCGCTCCAGCTACTACACCACTGCGCTCCAGCTCCTATCCCACTCCGCTCCAGCTACTATCCCACTCCGCTCCAGCTACTATACCACTCCGCTACAGCTCCTATCCCACTCCGCTCCAGCTACTACACCACTCCGCTCCAGCTCCTATCCCACTCCGCTACAGCTCCTATCCCACTCCGCTCCAGCTACTACACCACTCCGCTCCAGCTACTACACCACTCCGCTCCAGCTCCTATACCACTCCGCTACAGCTCCTATCCCACTTCGCTACAGCTACTACACCACTCCGCTCCAGCTACTATACCACTCCGCTACAGCTCCTGTCCCACTGCGCTCCAGCTACTACACCACTCCGCTACAGCTCCTACACCACTGCGCTCCAGCTACTACACCACTCCTCTCCAGCTACTATCCCGCTCCGCTACAGCTCCTATCCCACTCCGCTACAGCTACTACACCACTCCGCTCCAGCTCCTATCCCACTCCGCTACAGCTCCTATCCCACTCCGCTCCAGCTACTATCCCACTCCGCTCCAGCTACTACACCAATCCGCTCCAGCTCCTATCCCACTCCGCTCCAGCTCCAGATCCCTGATCGATACTATCATCAACGTCCTGCGGCAAAACACCATCAATGGCGATATCACTTGCATCACACGACACGATTGGAAGACATGAGAATCGATTGAATGTCAGCAAAATAAAGATGGTCCGTTTTTCATGACCAACGTCTGCTTTTCACGACAAGATAACCAGTCATTTTGAAACATGTTGGAATTCGGTATCGTTTACCAAGAAAAAAGAGTTTCGCGAATCCGATTTATATTCAATAAAAATACACAAATTAAAAAAGGCAAATTTTCGTGCCTAGTCGGGTACACGTCGTCAGACCAAAGTTAAGCAGCACTAAAAAACGTCTTATATACCGTAGGTAACCAGGTGTCACATCTGTTCAGCGCGTCACTGCCTCGTTGCTTCGTGTAGTGTGCTTCACTAAATGTTCTCCGGCGCCAGTTCGTCTGTCGTGTTAGTACTCTTGCACTGGCCAATCTCTGACGTGGTCTTCTTCAGTGGAATGTTCCGCCAATGCCGATTTCTCTGGTTGTAGAAGTCTGCATGCGGCTTGTTGTTGTTGCAGTCTGGTGTTCAGACTGTTCTTGGTCTCCGAACACACAGAATTAAATATTTTTTTTATCTGCTTCGGTTTGCTAGAAGTGTGATTAATACGAAATTGACGGCACATAGAGGAACCTATCAGGTGGGAAAAAAGGAATTCCTAATACCTTACTGAGATAGGAAAAAAAGTCGTGCGTCGCTTGCGGATTAAAGTGAGTTCCAGCAAAGTGCTTCGATTGCAACAATTCCTTCAGATTCGAAGACTTCTGATCATTGCGCACCAGTTTTCTCCATAATGTTGGCCCTTCCGATCATTATTAAAGAAATTAGCAGGCGTACAAAAATTAGTTCACTTGATGATTTCACTTCCTCTCCCCGGCATTGCTCACTGTATAGTGCATACATTGAATCGAAGCCAGGCGTCGATGTGTGTTTTGGTGTGTGCGACGTGATATATCACAGCACGCGCGCATCTCTCACTGGCTCTGCCGTCATCTGCTGACAGCTTATTGTTTGCCATTTCCAATAACAAGCGATACACGAATTATCCATTCGAGAAGGAGCAAGTTGTCTAATTCTGTGATGTGCCATTTCGATATTATGGTTAGATATAATTCTTCCTTTCTAGGAAACCGAAGCGCGCGCAGATGAATCTAATTCTGTGAACCCACCATCCCAGGAAATAGTAAAAGCTGTTTCTCGCCCATGAGAGTAGGAAAATTCAATATTGCATCCACTTGTGCTGCACAGGCGAATTCGCTATTTTTCAAATTAGGAATATCTCGAAAAATACCGTTAATGAAGCGTTGAAAAGTCTCAGGAGAATTCTTTATTCCGAATGACATGATCCTACACGGAGATAGGCCACTAAAAGTCACAAAAGCGGGTATTTCTTTAGTCAATGGCACATGCCATAAGCCCTTCAATGAATCGAACTTTGTGACGTACTTAACATTTCCGATGTTGTCTATACAAGAGTCCATGCGTGAATTTGGATATGAATCAGTTTTGTGATGCCGTCAACTTTTCTGCTACGATATGTACACCAGGCATGCTAGCGCAAAATCAATAAATCCGCGAATTTTCTTGCCACATGGGCCCACCCCGATGGTCTAAAATTCCATCTAATATTGGGTCCGTATTGAACAATTTCAAGCGTGCTTTTTTATACAAGTTGCTGTTCGGTGATGCATACGAGTATGTGAACATATCTTCAAGTTCACATGGAATCACTAAAAATACTGCGTTGAAGTATATACCCATAAACGTACGTATAGGCCTAAATCTGTTTCATAATAATTACTTAAAATACTCCATTTGACGCAACAAGCATAGTTTAAGCTCATCTTCTTTAAAATAGAGCCTCGACGTAACTGTAGAGTGTATATGTAGTGTAGGGAAAACATCTCGAGAATTGAAAGTTACATTCATATTTGAATGAAAAATGTTAACTGATCTTAATACGGATTCTTCTAAACAATATCAATTGATCAAGATATTTAATCATCCTCTCAATAGATGTGTACCTGAAGGACTTAAGAACTCTGGGAATGCAGAATCACTATCTGTTCTACATCAAGACGTCTCAACTCTTTCTTCCCCTATGTGTGTTTGTCAACGAACAATAATAACTAATTAGTTCTTTGTGTTTTACCAGTAATTACTTCTATTGAATTCTTACTTGAACTGTACGTTTCTGCCGTACTCTGTGATTCTCATTTCGAAGAATAAACGCCTGATTATAATTATTATTATGTCATCATGCGAGTGGTGATTGAAAAATTCTCGGCCCGAGGTTGTAAGGATTATAGTTCATAAAATTCACCGTCATTTATTAAACTTACGACGTATTGTGAGATATCAAGCAAAGCACTGACTTCTAGAAGCATGCAAAATACTTGCTGCTGGGACGCATTTCAAAATGAACAAATATTGTCGTGTAAAACTAGAACAGTAGCTGATCTGTTGAGCTGGGCTACAACCAGAAGAGGGGCACACTGAGCCGGGCCGCCAGCAGAAAGGGCCCACATTAGAGCCATGCAGTCTGTATGCAGATCATGATTCGTGCTGAAAAAGGGCCACTTTTTCGATGTGAATATGAAGGTTCAAACAGAAGTTATCAAATTATGTCAAACAAATACAATCAGCTGATCCACATGTAACATTACATTCAATTGACTGTTGATGTTATGATGAGTTGCATGTGTTAAAAAAGTGAATTGCATTCACAATATTTTCCCCATTTTCTTACTGCTTGCGATTAGGGGGAGCCCGCGGATTTCCGCGGAAGTCTAGCATGCCTGGCACACATGCGGTACGCCCCATCCGTTTTAGGAACTAGTATCCTTTGAGAGCTGCAGAGTAATGGGCAAAAGACCGTTCCAGGACACCTAAAATTCAAAAAAGTAGTATCTTTAAAAACGACATAAATTCATGAATTTAGACCCTTTTTTCAGGTTTTTAAGACCTAAACTCATGAATTTAGTCCATTCAAAAAGTACCATTTTTTCAAAAAATGGTATTTTTAAAAACAACATAAATTCATGAATTTGAACCCTTTTTCAGGTTATGAAGACCTAAATTCATAAATTTGGGCGTTTTTAAAAATACCCAGTTTTTCAAATTTTTCAAAATCTCAAATTTGTGATTATGACATTTTTCATTGCTTAAATCATGACCGTTCTAGGACACCGAAAAACATAAAAGTTGAGAATTTCAAAATTTGAGAATTACAATTTTCTTGCTTAAATCATGACCGTTCCAGGACACCGAAAATCATAAAAGTTGAGAATTTCAAATTCATGAATTTTATCCATCTTTCAGGTTTTTAAAATATATCATGTGACTAATAATATTTCTTTAAAAATGGAAGAAACAAAAATGGAAGAAACAAAAGTGGATGAAACAAAAGTGGAAGAAACCGCAAGAATATATCCTTCGTTATCATATGAACGTAGTTCTACTTTAATGGACATTGAAAAAATGAACATTGAAAAAATGAACATTGAAAAACACAAAGATAGAGTACGCTATATGAAAGATAAAGAATCTCAATTATTATTAAGATTAAAGCATTATAAAAAATTAAGAAAGAGATGGACTAAAGTTAAGAATGTAACACAAGGAATTGGCATATTCTTAACAATAAGTTTAGGTGCTTTAACAATTGTTATATCTTCAGGTGTTTTAGTAATTCCAGTAGTTGCTACAGCTTTAACAGGTACGGGTGTTTTTGCAACTTCACTTTTTACAATGTTAGATAAATCTTTAATAACTAAGAAACGAAAATCATTAAAAACTAAGCATTTACATATTAAAGAAGTCTATGATAAACTACATTACTACTTTCAAAGAGTATGTGATGATAATGTTATTACGTTAGATGAGATTGAAAAATTTGATCAAATAGCTAATGAAGTAAATCAAATATCATTTCAATTACAGTCAGAAAAAGTTGATGATAAGAATAAACAGGATGGCAAAATTTCGAGTGATGGTAAAACTTTTACTGGTGGTAAAATTTCTAATGAAGAAAATGACAAATTTTTTTAGAAGAGCTAAAAACTTTAAGCGAAAATTTAAGCAAAACTTTATTAAATAAAACTTAAAACGAGAAAACTTTAAACGAAAAGATGTCAAACAACAAAGCAATAAAAAAATAATTTGTTCAGTAAAATGTTTTTGTTGTATTCCAATGTTACCACAAAATTCAAATATTATATTTTAAAAATGGATAAAGTTAGAGCTGATAATTTTTAAAGAATAAAACAATTAGAAGAGTTAATAAAACAAAGAAATATTATGAAAGAAAATCATCTTCAACATAGAATGATAAAAGCTGGTATTCAATCTGATATGTATGAAAAAATGCAGCAAACCGAGCAAGTAAAAACTGATTTTGAGAAAACTATGAAACCGTTTAAAACTCTTGAAAAAGAAAGTACAAATAATGATAAACAAATTGATATAACAGATCCAGAGCACAAAACTATATTAGATGACTATGGATTACTAGAATCAAACATTAATAAGAAATTACCAAAATCTATGCAATTTGAACATTCTATTTCATTTATAGATGGAAAAACAATACCTAGATTTTATCTCGGTCAAAAAGAAAAAATATTTCCACAACCTTTTCGAGGTATAATTTTTTCACCAGATAAATCTCCTTTTAATTTAGATAGAAATTTTGTTAATCTTTTAAGAGGAGCAGATTTAAATAATTATGCTGCAGAAGATCTCATAAAATATAAAGCTATGTTAGACAGAGTTGGTGCAGTAAAATCTCTCAGACGTTATAAACAATTAGAAAATTTATTATCAACGGGAGTTAAAGTAGGGAAAGGTTTATCTGAAAAACAGAAAACTGAAACAACTGTATTTTTACCAGATGATCCACAAGAATTACTAAATAGATTAAATATTTTAATATCTGCAATAAAAGAAGGACATAATTCTAGTTTCAATGAAATTCATGCTATATTGAAAAGACTGTTAGAAAAGAAGTTTCTAAATGAAGAGGATTATAAAAGTATAACCGGACATCTCTGATGTCTTTAAGGGCTTCGCCCGTAGCTGAAATATGTTGTTGTTTTTAATTTTTTATAAAAAAAATATTTCATAAAAAATATTTATTTAATTTTTTTAGTTTAAAAATGTGTTCAGCAGATTTAGACAAAATTAATAATCATTTAGAAAATTTGACAGAGATTTTGGGTTCATCAAAATTTAGTACGACGTTAAAAATTATAACAACTACTTCATCACACACTTGTAATTTAGAACCCATTCTACATTTGGAACAAAATAAAAATTATCAAATTGCATTGACTAGTTTCTCTACATTTAACACTATTCAAAACGTTATCAAAGATGTGAATGATCAATTTAGATATTCTACTGATAAAAGTAAAACATGGAAAATACTAACTTTTCTTCCTGGTTCTTACGAAGTTGAAACAATATCAAATGAAATTAAGAGACACTTAGGTATATCATTAAAGATAAGAAACAATTACATTTTGCAGTTGAACCGGCAGTTAATAAATTTTCTCTTACTTTAGACGAAAATCATCAAGTTGATTTTAATCATGATAGATCATTGTCAAAGCTATTAGGATTTAATAAACAAACCTATAGTCAAGGTTATCATTTAGGTGAGAAGATTCCAAAAATTACTGAAATAAATTCAATTGTTGTACATTGTGACATTATTGAAGGAGGATATATAAATGGTAAATTATCAAATTTAATATTAAGTTTTCCAGCTTTTACTGTACCCATTGGTTATAGATTAAATGTAATTCCACAAACATTAATATATTTTCCTATTACAAGAAAAACTATTAACAACATTGGCATTAGAATCACTGATGAAAAAGGACAAGAAATAAATTTTGGAGGTGAAGAGATTATGATAGATCTTTTGGTTCGGGAGGTATAAACTCCTACGCGAAGCGAGAGACGTTTAATTTTCTTCTTCTTCTTTAGAAATAAAATAAAATAAAAATAAATTTTTTTTATTAAAAAATGAGTGAAGTACTACCATTAAATAAAAAAAAACTTAAATTTAATCATCATCCAAATTTATCTAATAAAGTTTTGGTCAGTTATTTGTGGAAGATCAGGATGTGGAAAAAACGTATCTATTGTTTAAAATTTTGACGACTCCAAATTTTTTGGATTATAACAATCTTTTAATTTATAAAACAACGCCAGAACAACCCGTCTATCAATTTTTAAAATATGGATTTGAAAATAATCTTAAAAAAACAGCAATTGCTTCATTATTCAAAGAATATGAAATATATGAAGATGAAGAAGAAATAAGTTCGTGGAGTGAAGAAGCAGCAAAAAATAATCAGTTAGTAGAATATAATAAAAATAACCATATAAAGATACAATTAATAGATGATAGTGGTAATATGCATGATCCTAGTAAACTAGATAAAACAATGAAACATTGTGTAATTTTTGATGATTGTGTTAATGATAGAAATCAGTCAGTTCAGAGAAATTATTTCACAAGAGGTAGACATAACAACTGTAGTGTATTTTATTTAACACAAAGTATGTATTCATTAGACGGAAGTGTTATTAGAAAGACTGCAAATATATTTATACTATTTGAAATAAATGCAAGAAACTTGAGTGATTTGTTAAGAGATTTATGTGTAAGAAATAAAGATGATTTAAACAATCGTGTAACAATGCTTGGTCAAAAGATTATGGCTTCTTGACAATTAATATTGATAAAAAAATTCATGAAAGAGTAATCGAACAATTGTTCTCTGACTAGGCTTCGCCTCGTGGGGCTTCGACCCGACTGAAAGTCGATAGAAAATATTTTCGCGGAGTGATAAAAATGTACAAATTATAGTGTTATAATATTTTTTATTTTATGTATATATGAATTTGTCTATCTTAGAAATTAGAAAATTAAAAAGGTTCAGTAGTTATTCCATCAGGTAAAATTTTTCTTTTATCATCAAATGGATCTAATGCTAATTTATGTTCTTCTTTTAAATACATGTTATGTTTTTTTGAATTAAGTCTATAATTACATGCTGTTTTTATTTCATTATTAAATAATGCATTTTTATAATCTTGAAATGTTATTTGATTAGCCACTGATGACTTTGAAATTCCTTTTAATGTTTTATGTGTTTTAATATTATTAGTTGTATCATAACAGTAACATTTTAGATTTTTAAAAATATAGCTTCTGTTATGAAATCTTCATTTCCTTCTAATTCATCTTTTACTTTACATAAATCAGAAGGATGAATGATATCTTTTATTTTATTAATTTCTTCATCAAGTGAAGAATTATACGGTATTGTTAATTCTAAGAAAACAGAATCGGTATCTGTAAAGTGTAATTTATAGTTTTTGCCATAAGCAGGTGCTAAATAATCATATATAAATCTATACTTAAATAGTTTAGCTAATTCTAATATAGTGAATCCTATAAAATTAAACTTATCATGTTTTACGCTGATTCGACGTAAGTGTACAGGCACATAGTTCATCACTAAATCTAGTAGTTCTTTTATATGTAGGTTTCCTTGTTAAATTTTGAAACCTATCTTTATCATAAACTATTTCAATATTTTGTCTATTACGACATTTCTAAAGTCTTACCGTAAAATGCATTATTCATTAATTTGAAGAACACGTTTCCAAAATCATCTTTATTTCTTTTAGCTATTTTACGTTTTTCAATATTGAACTCTATATTAATTTTTTAACCACCTAGATTTTTGATAAAATAGTTTTCGATGTATTTTGGTGAGAATCATTCCATGTTCTAAATACCAATCTAGCATTCTTCCTTCAACAACATACTTTCCTTTATTACTTTGTGTTAACATAAGTTTTTTTGTTGGTCTGTATTTCTTAGGAATTAAAGATTTTTGATAATCTGAAAAATCTTCTATATTGGGAATTTTGTTTTCGGGACAGAAAGGAAAATATATTTTTTTTTGTTTTATCTTTTATTTCATCAGGATATACTAAATCAACTTCATATATATAACCATGATTATAATCTCCATCATAGGTTTTTTGATAATCAAGAATATTACACCATGACATTTCACCTGTTGGTAATTCTTGTATCATGCAAGAAGAATATAAGCTATTAAAATCATAATATAACAAATTGTTTTCTCTCATGATTTCATCAACTGCTGCTTGACTATCTTCATTTGGTATAAGTCCTTCTATATTTTGATAAACAATTTTATAAACTGATCGCTTTCTTCTGGAGATAAGGTTTCATTATTCCATAATCATCAGGATTTACTTTTTTATTGTAACACTGTATATAACGATTACCTAAAACTGATGAAACTCCACCTCTAATTCCAGATTCAAAAAATAATAATTTATCATATGTATTTTCTTTATATGTTTAAGTTTAACATTTGTATGTTTTAATCTGCTAACCATGTTAAACCTGGTGTAGAATAACAATAACATGGATCTATTCCGTAATATTCTAAACACATGTCACGAAAGTTTTCGAAAAGATCAGCTAGTATTAATACATCTATCTGAAGATATTTCATTGTATAATCATACATTGTTTTACAATTTAACTCTCTCCAATTCTTTTCAGCTTCTGCATAGTCTTCGTCAGATAATTTTGATTGTTTTAATGTTGATTTTGAATTTATTTATTGGAGGAAGTTGTTTTTCTTCCATAATTTTATTCACAGAATTAAAATCTCCAGTTATGTACTCATACGGAAATATTCCTTTTAAAGGTTTTAAATTATATTTATTTAATATTTTACATTGTTAAGATTTCAAAGTTTTTCCCATTACATCTAATGAATAAGGAGTAAAAAATCTAAATGCATCTAAAATTCTAATACAACCTAATTGCATTGAAAAATATTCTTCTTCTGTTTTACATAGTACATTTATTTGTTGTTGTTGTAATTTTTCAGATGAAAATAAATCTTTCATTACTAGATGGAAATCATATTTAGAACCATTATAGAAATATAAAGGAAACAAAGTTATATTTAAATTTATTAGCATTAAGATTACAAGAATTATGTGCTGCACCTCTATATAATCCATTTAGATGATCATGATCTTTTACCTTATCAAGATATCTACCTTTGCCATTTTTATAATTTTTTGTAAATTCTCTCCACAGTAATAACAATTTGTTTCATTAATTAAATTTATTTTTTCTTTTTCTGTTACTGGGATCATCGGTATATTTGTTTCAAGCAATTGTGAAAAATAATTTTGTAATTCTTCTACTTTCTTTGTAAACATTCTGAACTATCTTCACCATAGTATTGATAATATTCTGATTTAAATAATTCAGGATAATTTGAATGAATGTACATTCCCCAACATAATGGTTTTTTGTTCAAATAAATATTTTTCTTTACTTTGTTCAGATGCACTTTTTTCATAATTAAAAACCGAAGGTTCTAATTGGCCCGTACCATTTTCAGAATTATCATTTTTAGAATCGGGTGAAGCCCTGGAACTTTCCGTTTGATTTTGTGTCATTATTAACATTATATGCTTCAAAATCACAATAAATAGTAAAGGGTACTTTATTTTTAAAATACCATTTATTATATTCTAAATAATCATCTTTAGGAAAAGTATTTTGAACTGCTTCGTTTTGTTGACAATTCTCCAAATGTCTATTCATTTCTTCTAAAGTTCTAAAACTTGTCATACATTGAAGACAAGGAAACTTTTTATTATCTGAAGTTTTTGTAAATATAGAAACATCTTTACACAATATAAAATGACCCTGATAATATAATATATTCGCTTGTGCTGGTTGTTTTGACTGTTCTAGTTTTTCAAATTCATCTTTATATATTTCATGTGTTTCATTAATTTCTTTTGTAATTATTTATTAAATGTATTTTGATAATAATTTTGATTTAATATTTGTAGCTGATAAATATATTCTTTATCATATTGTTCTTTATATTGTTGTAGACATTTTTTTAAACATTCATTTAATTCTTTATTTTCTTCATTATTTAATTCTTTATTATTTAATTTTTGAATTGTTTCTATCTTATTTTGATATTTATGGTGATATTCTTGTAGTAACATTTTTGTTTGTTGTTGATAATCTATTTTACATTTTTGTAAACTTTCATTTAAATTTTCTAATTTTTGTTGATATTCTGAAGATAAAGATGAATATTTGTAATTATAATCATCAGTACGTCCTTTATAATTATTATGATTAATCATTATTGGTGATAGTGTTTTAACAAGTTCAAATTTTTCAGTACATATTATATTTCATTGGTAAAAAATATTATGATGCATGTAATTTCCTCTATCATTATATACTATTTCTGATTGGCATAAATTTTTATTATTCAAATAAAATTTTTTTGAATCTGAGTAAAGTGGAGTAATTTTACCAATAGAAACATAATTCACATTTAATTCAAAAACATTTACTTCTATTAAAATTTTATTCTTTTTATGAAACTTTTTTAACCTATTATAATCATATGGAAATTCATATAAGCCATCAGAAAGATCAAATTCATTTATGTATTCTTCTTTATTATAATGACTTAGTCTTTCTTTATGATATTCTGCAGGATGTAAATGTGCTATAATACTCCACAGAAAACAATAATCATCTTCATTTTTTATGTTGATTATTTGTGGTGAACTGAAAGGTAAAGGAACATAACTACCACCAGTATTATTTTTATATTTATCGATTACTATTTTCTTAGATAGTATTTTAACAAATCTCCAACCAGATTCACGTAACTGGGCTTCAATTATACAATTTTCTAATTTAAGTATCATCGATTCAAAAATGGGTTGTATATCATTTACATTATGAATTTCTTGTGAATTTGTAAAATGTCCTTGTATTATTTCTTCAGGGATTCCATCAGGTCCATTTTTTGTATAAAGTACTTCTACATTCATATAACATTTGAAAGATTTCTTAAATATATTATAAAAGTTGGTTAGAATATCAGAAAAAGTTTTATCGGTTTCATTATATTCAAAAAGACTGATTAAATAAATATTTTATATCTGTTACGGCTTCATCGTTACGTTCAGCTTCATCAATTTCATCAGTATCGCTAAATAAATATCTTCCATCTGGTACGGGCGAAGCCCTAGAACTTCGGTTTGTATGGTCTCATCTTCACTATTAAAAACTTTTTTATATTCCGAATGTGAATAATCATCAAACATTTTTTTAACTTTTATATCAGTAGGCAATGTTTCTAGATAGTTTTTATAACTATTTAATTTTAATATATTTCCTTCATCAACTCGTTTACATTTTGTAAATGCAATTTACTATTTAAATGAGATTGATAACTTCTTTTTGTTTGCAAACTTTTTTTTACATAAGACACATTAAAACTTGGTATTTTCCATTTTTTTTATTTTTTTAGAGAAAATTTAAGAAAAAAATTGTGTTTTAATTTTAGATATAAACATTCTATTATCTAGGGACTTGAGTGTTATTTTATATTATTATATATTTCACGTTCTTTAGTTATTTTTGCTTTATCATATTAAGTTTAATCATATTAAGTTTTATCATATTAAGTTTCATCATATAATGTTTTATCAAAAGATAATTTAAATTTATTTTCACTAACTATTGATTCTTCATCATCATAAATTGATTCTTCATCATCATCATAAATTGTTTCTTCATCATCATAAATTACACTTTTTGGTATAGGATGCCCTTCCATGATAGGATACCATTCTCTTATTGGAATATCTAATTCTAAATTACATTTCTTATCTGATAATAATATAATAGAGAAAAATATTGGTCTTTGATCTCTTTTGGAAAATTTAATAACACCACTATAATCTGAATCACTTTTAGTTTTTATTAAAGATGATAAAATTTTAAATTGATTAGATGTAAATCCTAATTTAAATTTTGTAGACCCGACACATAGTTGTCTAACAGTATCTTCAACTATACCATCATTATTATTTTCAATTGTAAGAAAATGAAATTTAGATAAATTTTTATAATTACTAATATTTTTATAATCTTTTTTTACCATTTACACCTTTTTCAGATGTTACAGAATCATCATTATTATCTAAGATTCTTTAGATCGGGCAAAGCCCTAGAAACCTTCGGTTCGTTTATTATGATTATGGTCATTGTTAATAGTATTAAGGTGTAGTCCACATATAAATTTTTCTCTTGTTGAGCTTAAACCATTCATATAAGATTTTAACAAATTAATATTTAAGTTTGAATATAATCCTATATACGTATCATCATCATATCTTTGCGGCATTTCTAATGTTTCTTGTTTATAAATTGTGTCTCTATAATAAACTTGACATAATAATTCTTCATTATGTTTTTTACTCTCTATATGAATGTTATATTGATTTTGATCGTCAACAAATAATCTAATTTTTTCTTTCGAAAAAGATTTTATTTTTTTAACTAATTCTTTAATATTGATATAATTAATAATTTTAGTTTATATCCAATCAGTATTACTAATTGGTAACACTGCTCTAATAAATCCATAAACATTATTATGACCTATTATAACCATATTTTCTTTATTTAATTCCACATAAGCTACATCATTATATTTACTAACAATCTCCATAAATTTAATAAATGGATCCCCGGAAATAAACAATAATTAGTTTCTATAGAAGGTAAACCTTTTGTTTGTTCTCTAAATATTTCGGTTTGTTATTGAAATAAAATATTAACATCTATACATGGATTATTATTATTATTATTATCAAAACATTTATTTTCAAATCCCGTTGATCTCGTCGAATAAGAAGAACAGGATGATGCGGGCGAATATAATTTTTTTAAATTTGGATTTTCCATTTTTTTATTTTTATTAGAATAAAATTAAAAATTTTACTTTTTTATTGTTTTAAAAATGATGTTACCAAATGTTGGTGGAGGTGCATATATCCCGAATAATCGTGAATTAGAAATAGAGATAGAAAATTATATCATGAAAACTGGAGACGTTTTATCTGGTCCATTGCATCTTTCTATTCTTCCGCAACAAAATACAGAGTTGACAAATAAACAATATGTTGATACACAAATCAATGATTTAAAGGAAAAATATATAAACGATGTTTTGGTTCCACTGATGAACGAATTAAAGTTGCTAAAACTTAATGACAAATCATTAAACGAAAAATTATTAAAAATTGATAAAAAGGATAGAGAGCTAGAAGCAGATATAGCAAAACTTTTTAAAAAGATTTCTGAACAATCAAAAATTTTAATATTACTTTCTTTAAATTTAAAATCTGCTGTAATTAAAAATAAACATCAGATAAAAATGTTAAAAGAACAATTAGAAGATAAAATAGAAAATCTACCTGAAAGAATAAAAAAAAATTTAAAACAGTTACAAACTACATTCCAAAAAAGTGTTGATGAATTAAGTTCTAAAATTACTCAACAAATGAAAAAGATGAATAGAATAATAAATGAAGTAAACTCACTTAATCAAAGAGTTGATAAAATGAAAACTCTTAAAATCAATTTAGAAAATGAATTAAAGAAAAATTTACAAGAAAACTCTAAAGAAAATAAAGAACAGTTAGATTCTGTTAAAAGACAATTAGATGTTCTTAAAATTAAGTTAAATGCTCTTAAAACAGCATTGAAGATTAATCAGGAGAAAATGCAAGTTAATAGAAAAGAAATTAAAGTACATCACACGCTGCTTGACGCAATAGATAAAGTGCAACAGTCAATTAATAAAGTTATCTCGAAGTTGTTGTCCATTCACAAACGTAAATCTTAGCGTAAATATTAAACGGACCAAAGGTCCTCTGGTTACTAACCAATCGGAGCGAAGCTCCTCGAGGCTTTAGCCGAACGTAGATATTTTTACCAAAACTCAAAATTTAATCCTAAAAAATGCCTATAATTTATAAACACAATCTTAAACATTTTGCATCAAATAATAAAATTGCTCATGAACCATCTCAGAAACCTGTGTACCATTATGATTAGTGTAGAAACTGTCGGAACACAAAAGTTCCTAGGCACCGCAGGTGCCGTCCAAAAAGAAGGGGCTGGCATCTTTTCTGGTATTGGAAGTATCGTTAACTTAATTAAAAATAATAAAGATTTGATTACATCTGCTGCAAAAGGAGCAGCTGCTATAGGTAGTACAGCTAGTGCAATATCAAATGCTTGTAAAGTCTCAAAACGAATTAAAAACAACTAGAAGCTATTCGTAAACTTAGGAATGATTCCGAAGAACTAAAAAATTTAAAAAAACTTTCAGAGGAAACAAAAAACAAAATTGCTAACATAGCTGTTGGGGAAACCTTGAGGAGCGGAGCTCCGTCTAATAGTAAACATAATGAAAAAACAATTGAAGAAATAAGAGGTAATGGCGTGAGTAGCAACCTTCGGTTTAACCAGCAAAGCTGTAGCGGAGCTGGTCTAGCAAAATTCTAAAATATATTTTTTTGTATATTTTTTAGTAAAATATTTTTAGAAAAATTTTTTAGTAAAATTCTAAAATTTATATTTTAGCAAAATTTTTTTAGTAAAATTTTTGTTTAGTAAAATTATTTTAGCAGAATTTTTTTCTGTCTGTGAGAAAAACAATAAGTCAAATTATTTTTTATAAAAATGTCTTCGCTTATCGAAAATAAATGTAGATTAGAAGATCCTCCGTTCGTCAGTTACAATCAAAAAAAGAATGACTATATAAGAATTGCTATGAATCCCGGATCTTCCAGTAGAGTAAATACTGGAGGAGATTTAATTTTTGAAGTTGATAATCAGCAGAGTTATTTATATCTACGTGATTCATTTTTACACTGTGAATATTCTTTGTATAGTGATGCCAATTTTACAACACCATTTACCAGATAGCGATAATAGTGCACTAGAGAATAATTTCTTTCCAAGATTATTTACACAAATGCGTTTAGATGTTGCAACTCAAAATATAGAAACAATAAGTGATTCTCCAGGTGTAATTGATACAATGCTTAGATTTGTAACAATTGGTGAAAATAATAAAAAGTATGAAATCGAAAGGTTGGTTTCTGATTACTAAGGATGGTATAATTGTTGATGATTTAACTCACGCTGGAACAGATGCCGCAGGAATTGCGAAAGATGTAGAAAATATTGCAAAACATTTAAATAAAACAAATAATGATGCATATAAAGAATGACGTGAATTTAACAAAAAAAGTAAACAGACAGTAAATTGGTCATTGTCTCCATTATTCGGATATTTAGATTCTGATAAAATATCATATCAATTAAAATTTAAATTAATAATTCATCGTACAGCAAATAATGAATTAATCTTTTTTGGTAAGACTGGAAAAAAGCATATTTAAAAATTGATAGACTTGAATGGTGGATTAAGCATATTACTCCTAGTTTAGAGATTGAAACAGCTATTGCAAAAAGATTAAATACTAACACACCAATTCCAGTAAATTTTCTAAAGCGTACTGCTAGTTCAGTAACTTTTTCCGAACAAAGATTTAACTGGCATTTTACTAGAACTGCGAATACTCCAAGATATTTATTACTAACATTTCAAAGAAATAATTCTCAAGTTTTGATAAGAATAACAATATTTTTCATATTAATACAATTCGAATAGTTTACAAGTTTCATTAAATCAAACCGATATCCAATTGATCCATTAAGATTCGATGATGATCCAATAATCAATTTATGAAGGATATGATTATTATCGAAATCTTTGTATAGAATTTGGAGTTGAACCACAATTAACTCCTGGAGATTGGAGACATTTATATCCTGTTTTCTGTTTCGATTTAAGTGCACAATCTGAAGATATTATCAAGAGTGGCTGTGATGTATAACAATTAATATTGAAAAAAAAGATTCCACAACTTCATTGATGGCTTATGGTTTATTGCTAGAGAAGATGTAAAATATTCTATTGAAATTTCTTAATGGAAAGATGGTAAGGATAAGTTAATTAAAATTTTTTCATAACTAGAATAGATTAAAAATTCTTATCTTAAAATTTTTCATAACTAGAATAGATGATTAAAATTTTTTGGTAACTTAAAATTTTTTGGTAACTTAAAATTTTTAATAAACTAGAATAGATTAAAATTTTTTGGTAACTTGAAATTTTTTTATTAAAAATGTCGCAAGCGAAAGGTAATAATTAATAAAAAACTGTTGAATTAAAATTACGTAATATTGTTGACAAATAATACCCCTAAAACTATTACGATTAACAAAAAAAAGTATTACATAAGTAAACCAATGATAGAGAATATACAATTACAAGAAGAAAAAAAATGGCGGGATTCTCCCATTAATTCCACTATAATAGGTGGCATAGCTGCAGCAGGAAAGTGTTGTGCAGGTGGGACAGCTGGTATTGTCCAAGCAGTAAATAAAAATAAATCAGAGAAGGCAGCATTAGAAGAACAAAAACGTCATAACAGAGAGTTAGAGAAAGTTGCTAGGGGTGACGGAATAGTAGATAATTTTATTTGTAAATTAAAATTAGTTGATGAAGGAAAAACGAGTTCTTAAAAATATTCTCCACAATGTGTTGATGATTTAATTGAAAATAAAGAAACTAAAGATGGTTCTGGAATATATCTAAGTCCTAGTATGATTCGGTAAAACATTCATTTTATTTTATCTTTTAAATTTTTTTTTATCTTTTAAAATGAATTCTAAAAATTCCGAAAATTTAATTAAATTAAAAATTTCTAATTTAGTTTTATTGAATTATCTATTAAACAAAAATAAAAACTCAAATTGTAAAATTTATGAAGGTAACGACGACAAACAAAGTTTGGCTACTACCTACGGTGGTGACATACAAAAAACATTAGAAAACGTTTCCTGGATTTATTTGGAGTAAATATTCGAAAGAAAAACATCTTCCTGGTCATTCATATACCGGTCCAGGAACTCGATTAGATATAAGACTAGATGAGAATAATAATCCGAAACCAGGTGAAGAACCGATAAATAGAGTAGATGCCGCTGCTTACAGGCATGATTTAGCTTATCGAAATCATGATCTAAGTTCTCGACATGCAGCTGATAAGAAGATGATTCAAGAATTAGATAGTATTCAGAATCCTACATTTAGAGAAAAAATTGAGTAAAGAATGTTTGTTAAGAAAGCTTTACAAGCTAAAATGTTATTCGGCCAGGGTTTAAATGAAACGACAGCTAAGCTGTCTGAGAGCAACGCTCGAACTAATAACTCTGGAGAGCAACGCTCGAAATAATAACTCTGAGAGCAACGCTCGAACCTACGCGTCCGAAATTCACAGGAATATAGAAAGCCGAAATATCTATTGAAAGTAAAAGTATTTAATAAAGATGATATTTGGAGTGCTGATCTTATTCATATGCCGAATGAAAAAGATTTATAAATACGCATTGACCGTTATAGATTTATATACACGATACGCTTGGGTAAAACCTTTAAAAAATAAAAGTGGTCTATCAGTTTAAATATGCGTTTGAAGAAATCTTTAAAGAAAGTAATAGAAAGCCAAAAAAATTGTTTGTTGATAAAGGGTCGGAATTTTATAACAGAAACGTTCAGCACTATTTGAAACAGACGAAAGTCATCGCCAAGGCTCAGTTTATTCAACTGAAAATGCAGGAAAAGCTGTAGTGATAGAAAGATTCAATCGGACGTTAAAAAATAAATTATTCAAGAAATTTACTGAGCAAAGAAATCAGAAATGGTTGAAGATATTACCAGGAATTGTAGAAGAGTACAATAATAAAGTACATTCTGGTATTGAAGAAACTCCAAAGAATGCTTCTGACGACCCTGATCTAGTACGAAAGAAAATATTCGAGAATAATAATTTGAATGAGAGTAATCCGAATTTGCAGAAACTTAAGCCGAAATTTAAAATTGGAGATAGAGTTAGAATATTTAAATATAAGAATAAATTTGAAAAAGGCTTTGTTGGCTATTGGACTAAAGAAATATTTGAAGTTTGCAAAATAAATCAAAGTTATCCGATTACTTATGAAATTAAAGATTTAGATAATGAGGATATCAGAGGCCGTTTTTATCAAAATGAATTACTTGATTTAATTGATTTAATACATTTTGTATTGATTTAAAACATTTTTATAATGATGACTTTCCTTACTACTTGGGGGGGTATTGATTTAAAACTGGTCTCTAATGATGTCTTTCTTTACTACTTATTCGATTTTGAAATTATTTAATTTAATCTAAATTTAAACGTTACATTGTTGCATTGTGTTAGTGTTTCGCACATCTTTTATCAATAGTAATTCATTACTCATCAATATGTGAAAATTCTTTATTCCCAATTGCTTAGCAATCTCATTTAAATCGAAATTTAATGTGGTTTTGTTTGCTGTATATTTTTTGGAACTCAGTCATGTTATTAACTGAGGACATATATCACCTATATTTACTCAGTCCCACAGAAGGAGATAAGTGACGTGTAGCCTGACGGATTTTCACCATTCATTTTAAATGAAATATAAAATGTTATAACTTGCTGACACGGTGTGATGATTTACTAAAATAATACAACAAATTCAATAGCACTTTTGGAGATGATTTACTAAAATAATACAACAAATTCAATAGCACTTTGGGAGATGAAACAATAATAGCATCAAATAAATCACTATTTCCCTTGAAGAATGAATTCAGTTTTCTCCTGATGGTGGTGCATGTGAGGGCGTCGCATGTGTTGGTTGTTGCGCTGTGCGTTCTTCCTCCATTTGTAAAAGAACCTGCTCATAACTTGGTGGATTAAATGGACGTTGGACGATGGACGATGGTCGTTGGCGAGTTTCTTCAATTAAAAAACTTCATCTTCCTCTTGCAATAAAGTTCATTTGCAATGAAAATGTTCGCCTGCTGTCTGCGTTCTTATTAAGTTCAATATTCTTTTATCAATTGCATAATTGACATGTGAGTCACCCAGATTATGAAAAATGTCATTCATATTTATGTGAGAAAATATTTTACTCCGTGGTTGGAGTCTGGCTATCTGTCTTGTTACGTCAGTAAGTCTCCGCTTTTTCATTTCCAACCGTAAATCGCGTTCTTGATTTCCTACCATTGTAAAATAACAGCACAAACAGACAACTGCAATTTTCAATTGTAACTGGTTTGCAAGAAAGTGAATTCAATAAACTGCACACCCTTTTTAAAAGTAACGTCCTTCAAGCGCAAATACAACGTTAATTTTCCCTTCAATGCGGGTTGTGAAATTCCATTTACACTATGGGAACAAAAGAACAAGTACAATCTAAAGACAATGGACATATGAGAGAGAGAGGATGAAATTTAATGAATGAGAATTTCTCTTCGTTTTGGTTTCCCATAACAATCATTCATGCGACATTGCTTGAATGGAAAAATACACCAACTGTCGCGGCCGATGTCAGAAAGTTTGTCGATATGGCTGTCGACATGGGCCGCGATAGTTGGTGTATTTTTCCATATAGCGTTCAAGGTCATTCTATTAAAAGCATATGGGAATTATTCTCATTGAAGACAAAGCAATTGTTTTAAAGAATGCTGGTCATTGTGAATACAATATTCCTGTAACAGACAGGATCGAGAGAGAGAGAGAGAGAGAGAGAGAAAGAAAGAAAGAAGTCACGCTGCTCCGTAAAAGTTTAATTGAGATAACGAAGGATATATTCTTGCGGTTTCTTCCACTTTTGTTTCTTCCATTTTTAAAGAAATATTATTAGTCACATGATATATTTTAAAAACCTGAAAGATGGATAAAATTCATGAATTTGAAATTCTCAACTTTTATGATTTTCGGTGTCCTGGAACGGTCATGATTTAAGCAAGAAAATTGTAATTCTCAAATTTTGAAATTCTCAACTTTTATGTTTTTCGGTGTCCTAGAACTGTCATGATTTAAGCAATGAAAAAATGTTCCTATAATCACAAATTTGAGATTTTGAAAAATTTGAAAAAGACTGGGTATTTTTAAATAACGCCCAAATTTATTATCGAATTTAAGTCTTCATAACCTGAAAAAGGGTTCAAATTCATGAATTTTATGTTGTTTTTTAAAAATACCATTTTTTGAAAAAAATTGGTACTTTTTGAATGGACTAAATTCATGAGTTTAGGTCTTAAAAACCTGAAAAAAGGGTCTAAATTCATGAATTTATGTCGTTTTTAAAGATACTACTTTTTTGAATTTTAGGTGTCCTGGAACGGTCTTTTGCCCATTACTCTGCAGTTGCTGTTACTATGATCGATGAAGCCATTTTTGAGCAGATTCTCTATTTCTTTTTGCAAATTGCAAATATTGCTCTTCCAATGGATTGAATCTGTGCGAGTGTTGCTTAGTGGGTAAGCTAATACATAAACATCATGGAGCACTGCGTCAATTCTTGATGGCATATCCGAGATATCCATGCAGATATTTCGACTCTTTCATCAGCTGATAAATGTGACAAAGCTCAATTCATAATTTACTCCATACGGACGTAGCACTACTTTTTCGTCAAGCATCCCACTTAAATTTATTTCTCATTTTGGAACCTTGGCCCCCTTACTATCTGAAGAGGGCCACTCTATAGTTCCTCTAACAGTACGTCCATAGACAGGATCAAAGGGCTGAATCCTAGTGAATCCTGTATCGATTCCCTGGCGGCAATGAATAAAAGCGGGAACCCCTCATCCCAATCCTTATCATGATCATGACAATATGCTCCCAGCATGTTTTTTTAACGTCTGGTGCCATCCTTCCAAAGCATTTAGACTTTGCGGGTGATGGGCTTGTATGCATGTTGTCAAATATTCAACTCGTGTATTATTTGCTGAAAAATCCCTGACGAGAAATTTGATCCTTGATTAGGACTGAATTGACATTAGGAGTCTAAAAGTTGCAAAAATTTTAATCAGGGCCTTCATTATTGCTTTTGCTTTTGTATTTCTCAATTTTATTGCCCCTGGAAAACGTGAAGATCTGGAGCAGGA
>CAJQUW010017053.1:0-15000 GCA_907163375.1 Prostheceraeus crozeri
AATAATCACCGTCAGTATAACACAGAACCAGACAGAACAAACAGAATTTACCTACCAAAACAGAAAACACCCAGATACAGGAATACCATAACAGAACAGACATACAGAATTCACACACCCACAGAACCACAGAAATCACAGAAAAGACAACACTAATCAGAAAACCACCGAACAAAACAGAAACCAGACGAAAACCAGAAACAGATCCCGCAACAACCAAACAGAATCCTACACAGAAAAACCACCGGACCCCCAGATCGAAACAAAACACAGACAACAGAATCACACGCAACCCCCACCAGCTACCCACCAGAATCAGACCAGAACATCAGAGACCAGACCACAAAACACACCCCCATCCCCACAAACAGAACCAGACAGAAAAAACCGAACGACACACAGATAAACAGCAGAAACACAGAATCAGAATTTAAAACAGAGCAGAACAGAATTTCAGAAACCAATCAGACACCCCGGACACAAACAGACACACAGAATTACCGGTAACAGGGACCTAATGTCCCAAAACACAGACAGACCCAACAGAATTTCCAGACAGACCACAGCAGAGATCCCTCAGAAAATAAGATTTACTGACACAGAAACAGAAAACCACACAAACAGAACCACACAGACCACCAGAACAGGAAGAAAACAGGAAACAGACTCCCCACAGCCCCATGAATTCAACAGTAAAAAACAGAATTATACAACAGACAGAAACCACCAGACAGACAGACAGCAGATAAGACAACCCAGAACAACGCCCAGAACAAACCATACCAGACCAGAGCCAGCCCAACCACAACAGATACAGAAACAATCCCAGACAACAGAAAACTACACTACCAGAATTAACTAACACCCAAACAGAACCAGAAACGACATAACCAGAACCAGGACAGAATTCCACCCAGACTTTACAGAACAGGACAGTACAACAGAACAGAACAGAACCACCCCACGGCCAGAACACCCCCAGAACAGAACACAGCAGAATTTAACAGAATTTATCCAAACACAGACCTGACAGAACAGACAGAAATAGAATTTCTCAGAATACGTATCACAGAACAGAACCAAGACCACAAACAGACTCTAGACAGGAATTTCAGAACAGAACAGAAGAGTCAGAAACAGGACCAGACAGACTCCAAGAAAACCAGATTTGCCAGACAGAATTCCAGACCACGACAGCAACCAGAGTAACAGACGAACAGAATCGACAGACAAGAGAATTCCAGTAACAGACCTGACACCCGAACCAGACCACACCCAGAAAGACCCCAGATTTACCAGAACCACGAATTCGACCACAGAATACCGCCAGGAATAAAAAAACAGAATTTCAGATCACAGAAAGCACAGACTCAACCAACCCCACAGAAACAGACACAGAAAACCCCCCAGAATACAGAACAAACCACCCCAGCAGACTACCAACACCACAGACGCACAGAGCCCAGACTCAGACAAACACAGAACCTTACAAACAGAATCCCAGACAGAAACAGACCCTCAGAACAGACACACATAAAATAACACAGAGAATCACACCAAACAGACCCAAAAATAAAAGAACGCCAGACACCCCAGACCAGAAAATAACCCATACAGAACCAGAACAACAAAATACACGAACAGAATTTAAACAGCCCAGCCGCGCAGAAAGAACCAGAGAAACCAGAACACAGAACCAAGACATTTTAACAGAACACCAACAGACACACCCAGAATACAGAACCCCACAGAATTACAAATACAGAATTAAAATAAAACAGAACAGGAGAACCGCAGAACTCAACCCACCAGACAACAGAAAAATCAACAGAACAGAAAATCAGATCCAGAACAACCCAGAAACAGGAAAGAATCCCAGCCGAACCCCAGGACAGCCCAACCAGAACAGCACCACCCCAGAAACGCACATCAGAACAGAATAAACAGAAAGAAACAGATCACAGAATTCAGACAACAGCCCGACAAACCCACAGAAACACCCAGATCAGAATTCAGTACCCAGAATCCGAAACACAGAAGAGATACCAAACAGAAACAACCAGAATTCAGAACCCCACACAAACTGATCCAACAGAATAAAAGACAGACAGAATTACACCAGAATACCCAACACACACCCACCAACAACCAACAAGACCCAGAATCACAGAACAGAAAAAACCAGAGAAACGCCTGACCAACAAAACAACCCAACCCAGAACACCAACTACACGAAAACCCCCACACCCAAGTAGTGTGAAACACCTACACAGAAACAGACCCAGACAGAATTTGACAGACAAACACCACAGAGCAGAACAACCATGAAACCAGCAGACCAGAATGACCCAGATACAACCAGAAACCACCCAGGAAACCAGACCACGCAGAATAACAGAGCAGAACAGGAATACCCAACAAAACCCCAACCCAACAGCAGACCCCACCCACTAACAGACCTCAGACAGCCAGGATACAACCACAGAAAGACAACCAACCAGATCAGCCAGGAACAGACCAAAACACAACACAGACAGACCCCCCCCCCCCCAAAAACCACCCCCCCCACAGAACCAGACAGACCCCAGGAAACCAGACAGACAGAAATACAGAACTGAACCACCCCCAGACCAACAAACTCCAACCACACCACAGTAAATCAGAATTTACCAACAGAATTCCAGATAAACCACCAGGACCAGCCAGACCAACCCACCAGTACAGAAACAGACACGAACAGAATAACCCTACAACACAACAGAAAAAAAAGACAGAATTCCAGACAGACCAGAATACAGCACGACCCAGAATCAGAACCGAATTTAATTACCAGAACACCACCCAACAGCCCGATGCACAGACCCCAAAACCTACAACCAGACAGAAACACACTACCACGAACAGAATCAGAATCCAGAAACAGAACCCCCCATTACACAGAACTCAAGACAGAACGATCATAACACGCCAACCATGACAGACCAAACCAACAGAACACAGAAGCACAGAATACCACAGAGTACACCAGACCAACAACACAGAATGTCAGGAATCACAAAATAGCAACACACAGTACACAGCCAGAATTGAGACAGAAAGCCAATAGCACTAAAGCCACCCCAACCCAGAAAACCAGACACTGACAGAATCCCCAGCACGGACCTACCCGACAGACCCCATAACTGATAAAACAACAGATCAAGACCACACAGTCTAAGAAAAACCACCAGAAACACAGACAACCACCACAGCACAGACAGAAAAAGCCCTGAGACATCAGAATACCTAAAACAGCCCAAGAAGAAAAATCACCACCAAACCAGGACAAAAACAACCCAGCAGAGCAGAACAACTAAACAGACAGAAACAGCAACCAAAATACAGTCACCACCAGATACACCACAGACCCAGCACACAAATCCACGCCAACACAGAGTCAGACCAGCCCAGGAAAACCCACCACAGACACCAGATCCAGACAGAACAGACCAGAATTGATACATAAACAGAACAGAATTAACCCAGACCAGACAGAACCTAACAGACTCCTCCCCAATACAACCCCACACAGACAAGACCCAACACGCTGAATAACCAGAATTACAGAATCGGACCAACCCGATACAGAAACACCACCAAAATCCCAGAAACCCAGCCATCTATTAATACAGAAACCACCACAGAACAAACGACCAGACCAGAATCCAGAATTTACAGAAACCAGCACTACCCAGCACAACCCCGACCACAGGACAGACAAACCCACACAACCACCACAGAAACCACCAGCAGACAGACGAAAAGAAAAACAACCAGAGGACACAGAATACCCAACAGACAACCAGGCACCAGAACCCCCAGACCACAACAAACCTACACCAGAATTCCAGACAACACTGACAACAGAATCACAGACCCAAGACCCCATACAGGGAACTTAAAAAAAACACCCAGAACAGATAAAACAGAGACCAGAAACAACAGAATTAAACAGAACACCAGAACAGCAGAGACACAGAAATTTACCAGAACACCCCAGAACAGAACAGACAAACCCCAGGAATACACAGTACCTCCAGACAGACAAAGACAGCACAGACAACAGGAATCAGGCAATCAATGAACGCACGAACAGGACAGAACCAGACAAACCCCTGACACAGGGAACCCTATAACAGAACCAGACTATAACCAGAAACAGAACAACACAGACCGATACACAGGACACCCACTACACAGAACCAACCACAGGAACAGACACAGACAGACTAACACAGGCAAACAGAACCAGAATTTAACACAAACAACAAAACAGACAACAACCAGAATTCTGAACTACTGAACAGCGACACCCTCAAATAAACCCAGACCACTCCATGAAAACACCCAGAACCCAGAAAACCAAACTCACACCCCAAAAACAAAAACACATACACAGACAACAACCAGAAACATCCAGCCACAAACAGGATACAGACAATCCACACAGACACCTAAGGATAACCACAGAATTGACAGCGAGAAACACAGAAACAGACAGAACCCCAACAACAACATAAGACAGAATCTCACCAAACAGACAGCAGACTAGAATCCACAACAACAGACCAACAGAACAACAGACCAGAAAGACACTGAATTTGTACCCCAGTCCAGGAAATCAGACACCCCAGCCCAGAATAACAGCTGGACAAACAACCCAAACCCCCCCAACACCATCCATAAACAGAATTTCAGACAGAACAGACACACAACCACCAGAGAATGAAACCAGACCGAAAAACGAACCTAAAACCCCAGAAAACAGGGACAGAATAAAACAGAGACAGACCAACCAGGGACCAAACAGAACAGAATATACAGAAGTCCACAGAATTCCCACCAGAATCAGGACCAGACCGCAGAACCACAGCAATTAACCGAGTACCAGAAAAACAGACGTACAGCACAAACTGACAACAGAATCAAGAAACCAACAGAACCAGAATCCGACAGAATCCAGAATAACACCAGAAACCCACAGAAATAAACACAGACAACCAGGAATTTAAACAGGGACAACAGAAACAGAATAAACAGCCACATACCAACAGACCAGAATTAACAACACAGAACCAGACCCACAACCCCCCCCCCAGACCAACCAAACCCAGAATTTCAGACAGGAACTGACCAGACCAGACCAGAACCAGACAAAAACCCTCCAACATACAGACACCAGGAATTACAAACACAGAATTCCATCAGGCCTGGAGACCAGACAACAGACACAGAACAAACACAGAACAGAATCAGACCTAACAGAATTTTACCAGACAGAACCCAACACTACAGACTCACAGAACAACACGTCAGAAAACAACCAGAATACAGAATCCAAGACCAGAGAACAACCACCAGAACAGTCTAACAACAGAGCAACAAAAAAACACCAGCAGACCAGAATCCCCAGACAGAAACAGAAACCAGCACCAGGGGAAATACAGCAAGGACAGACAAATCCCACGCAGAATACAAACCCAGACAGAATTTTCCACAGACACAGGACCGACCAGACCCCCCCACAGGACAAACAGGTAACAACAAACAGAAACCCAAACCCACCAGACAGACAGGTCAGAAAATATATTCACACCAGAACCAAAGAACACCCAGACAACCCAGACACATCAGCAGACAGAATCTAACAAAAACAGGACACACAAAGACAGCAGCTGAAACAGAATTTAAACAGCTTCCACCAAATACCGCACAGAACTGGACACACCCAACAGGATACCAGGAACCCAGACCGACACACACCAGCCAGCGCACCCAGAGCCAGCACACAGACAGACATAACCTTAACAGACCACCCCACAAACAACCAGCAGGCCAGTATAGGAACAGACAGACGCACCAGAATTAACAGACCAGCACCAGAATCTGACCGAATTTAAGACCCGAATAACCAGATACAAGCCAGAATCCAGAAAAAAAAGAAGACACCCCAGAACAGGAAACCCACCCCACAACCAGACAGAATTTCCCCAGAAATTCCAACACAAAAGAATAACAGGAATCAGCACACCAGACCAGAATTTAACAGGAATCAATTAGACAGAATACAGAACAACTAACCCAGACAAACAGATTCCAGAAGACCAGAAACAGAATTTAATACACAGACAAGACAAAACAGCCAGGCCCAGAATTTAAACAGAACAGAACATGAAACAACACAAAACAAACCAGTACAACACAGAAAAACTCCACCCACACATCCACACACCACACAGAACGCCAGACGCACACAGAACCCGACCCACAGCACAAAGAACAGTCACCCCAGACAGACGACCCGAACAACACAACAGAACAAACCAGAATTCCAGATCAGAACGACACACAGGAAACAAAACCACCAACACCACAGACAGCATAAACGCCAGCATCAACTCCACCAGACCACCCGACAATACAAAAACTAAACAGATCCCACCAACCAACCCATAAAAAACCACTAAGATAAACAGACCAGCATAAACACAGAACACAGAATTACAGATTTCTACAACCAGTAATACCAGAATTTCCGACCACCAGTATCATAATAACAACAGCACCAAACATACACAGGTAACGCCTAAACACAGAACACAGAACAGAAACCCAAACCTACAAGTATTTACCGAACAGAATTTATCAGAAACAATCCACCAAGAACAGAAACAGAATTTCACAACAGATAACCCTCAGAATCCAGAATAAACCCAGAACGACAACTACGAAATACCCAGAATCAAGACAGAGACAACACAGACAGAATCACCCCAGAACCCAGACACCAGACAGAATCAAAAACGACCGAGTCCCAGACCAGAAACACAGACAGAATTTACCCAGATACAGACACCACACCACACAGAATACACAACCCAGAATTACCCAGACAGAACATCAGACGGACACAGAAAGACAGACACAGGAACCCCCCCAGAAAACCCCACCGAACAGAATTACAACAAGAACAGGAATCCAGAATCAGAATTAGACCCAGAATCCCCACCACCCAGAAATTAACAGACAGCAGACAGAACCAACAGACACCACACCGAACAGGAAAACACACACACACCACACCCAGAAACATAACCAGAAACCAAACAGACAAACAACCAGACAGATACACCTACAACAACCCTCAAAACCCAGACCAGAAACCCACCGAAACCAGAACCTACAGACCAAAGCAGGCACACAGAATTTTCCACAAAACAGAATAGAACCAGACACCAGAACCTCGAAGCAAACCAGCAGAACACCCGAATTTCAACTAAAGACTACAGACAGCCAGTATATGTTACAGACCAGAACCAGCAACACAGACAACAACAGAACGAACAACCAGAACCTGAACAGAGAACAGAACCCCCAAAAGCCCCCACCCACCCCACCAAACCACCCAGAACCAACACCCAGAACAACAAACAAAGCACAGAATCCAGGACAGAAACCAGAACAGACAGAAACCAGACAGAGAAAACAACAGCACAGACAGACACCAGAATCCAGCACACCAAGTCCAAAGTACCAGGAATGAACCAAATACCAGACAAACCAGCCAGCCACCAGAATCAAACTAAACCAGAATTTTAAGCCGACAAACCCAGACCTAGATCACCCGAAAAACCAGCACACAGACACACAGAATTTACTAACATGACAAAAAAGAACAACACAAACGAATTTACAGATGAAAGAACTAAACAGCCCTCCACCCCAACCGGCACAGAAACCGCAGGAACTCACAGAACCAAACCACGAGACAGAATAACAGCAGAACACAGAATAAACAGAAGACAGCCAGAATTTACCAGAAACAACCCCAGAACAGACCAGAAACACTCAGACACAGAGAAAGAAACGACCAGAAATATACCAACAGACCCAGAACCCAGCACCCCCAGACCCAACCACACGCACAGGACCCCCCCAGGGGGGGGACACAGAACCAAGACCCAACAGAAAACCAGAATTAACAAACAACAGAAGACCAGACAGACAGACAACAAGTATCCAGAACACAGATACCAGAACCCAAAGACCAGACCCCCACCCTCAGCCAGACAGCAGAATTTGACGGACAGCCACACAGAGACAGAAACAACCAGAATCCCACCACAACACCAAGAAAAAAAACAGACAGAAATAAACCACCCGCCCCAAACAGAACCAGAATTTTAAAACACTGGGAATTTATTACACAGAACCCCCGACAGGAACCCAGACAAGACCCCAGAGAAAACCAGATTTAAAACAGGAATCCCAGGAAACCTAACTCAATACAGAAAAAACAGAACAACCAAACAGACAGAAAACACACACAACAGAATACCGAATTATTTACACACAGAAATACACCAAGCCCACAGATCATAACCATAGACACAGACGAAAACTGAACAAGTATAACCATCCCCCACAGGAAACACAGACAGACAGAATTTCCACAAGAATTCCCAGACAACCCTGTGCCCGACCAGCAAAGAACAGAACCAGACAAACCCACCACCAAGACAGAAATTACAGAGAAACAGAATATCTCAAACACAGACAAACCCAGAATACCAAAATCGTACCAGAAAAAAAAACAGAAAACAGAACCAGAATACACCAGATCCAACACAGAATATCACAGAAACCACCTCGAATCAAGACAGAACCAGCACCACAGCAGAATTTCCACCAGACCAAGCCCCAGAATGACACAGACACAGACCCACAACACAGCCCACAAAAAACAAGACAGTCCCCCAGAACACCAGAATCTCCCAATCCAGAATTACAGAACAGTACAGAATTTAACCCCAGCCGACAGACCAACACAACGAATTTCCGACCCAACCGAAAAACCGACAGCAAAACACAGAAACACGAATCTGCACAGATATCCAGAAATTTAAACACAGAAAACCGACCAGAATCAGAATCCCCAACCAGACCCAGAATCAGAATCAGACCAGAACGAATACCACCACAACCCAGAAAACAAAGACGCAACACAGACAGAGAGGACAAACAAAACAGACCCCCCAAACCCCAGCAATCACACCACCCAAAACAGATCATCATCACCACAAACCAACAGATACCAGAATCAGAACAGAAAGAACCACAGAAAACCACGAATACAGAACAGACAACCATAATTACAGATCACAGAACCACACAGCAGAATATTTCAGTACCAACTCAGAATACAGAATTACCCACAGACTACCAGCAAACCAAAACCCAAACAGACCAGAAACACAATCAACCTCAGACACCCCAGCAGATACACCAACAACACCAGAATTTTTTCCCCCAGAAACTGCACACAGAATTTGCAGAACAGTCTACACCCCAGAACAGACATGGAAGCAGAATTTACAAACCAGACACACAGAATAACCCAGATCCAGACACAGACCAGACACACCAGAATTTGACAGCAAACAGACCACAGACACACAGACCAGAAAAACCAGACCCAGAATTTACAGCATCCCGACCAGGAACCCAGGGAATTTAAGCCCCCCCAGACAGAACCAGAATTCAGCACATCGAACAGAACAGAAATCACACACAGAACAAAGTCAGACAGACCCGATAACCCAGACCAGAATCAGACCCGTCACCACCTGAAACAACAGACGAACCAGAAACAGAACCACAGAAACACAGAATCCGACAGAACAAAACAACAGAATTCAGAACAGAACACCAAACAGACAGACGATCAGCCCACCGCAGCGTACCAAACACCCACCAAAAGACACACCGAGAACACAACCGTAAGAACAGAATAGCCCCCAGACCAAACAGAAAAAAAACTAATCACCACCACCAAACACCAGAAGACAGAACGACAGAAAGAAACAAGAATGAACACAGAAATACCAGGATTTCCCAAACAAGCAGGAACCCCAACTTCAGACCCAGACAGAAACCCACCCACAGAACCACGACCACAGACAGAAACCCGACAGCAAGAACAGAACAGAATTTATCAGTACACAGACCCAGAACAGAAACAGAACAGAAACAGACTAGCCGAATCAGAAACAGAACACCAGAATTCACCACCAGAAATTTCCCCAGAAACACAGTAACCAACAAACCACAAACCAAACAGAATTTAACAGCCAGAACACCAGAACCCGGACACAGAACAAGGCAGAACAGAAACCAAAACCAGAAAAACCACCCCAGAACAGAAAACCAAACCCCCAGAAAACCACACTCCAGAATTACACCAGCAATGAAAATAGACTGAACAGAATCAGAATCTGACCCATTCGACATAAAACCAGACCCAACTCAGGCAGTTAAAACCAACAAACCCAGAACTGAACCACAACCACCCCCACCACGACCACCAGAATCAAAGGACCGACCAGCTAAACAGAATTTCCAGAATACCACCAGACATCCAAAAACAGAACAGATAAAACAGATAAACCCACGACACCCAGATCCAGACAGAAACAGACAGCTGACCAGACAGAAACACAGACAGAACAGAAACACGAACAACCCGCCACCCAGAAATTCACAGAATTTAACCCCAGAATTTAATCTCATGTGACAACATAGCGGCGTCAAAGGAAAGTCAATAGCTATGTTCATTAAGAAGTCAACAAGGAGATAGCTATCTTGCAAGTTATAAGAGATCGACTTAATGAATCGATAAGCGGATTGACTGCAATGATAATACAAAGTGGAAATCGATTCTTGCCGCAAAGATATGGTTCCCTGAAACAATGCATTCTCGTACTTTTTGAAATTGATACGAAAGGAGATGCGTAGTTAGAATCGACGGAGTCGGAAAATTTAACAGGAGTTCTTATAAAAACAATAGAGTGAATTGATACAACTGTCACAACGACTAGCTATGTCGTGCAAAATAAAGTCACGAGTCTGATTATTCCACAACACAACAATATTTTCGTTTTCAATTTCCTATGTTAGTAGAATAGCGTAACGTTACAAAAATGAAGACGCTATTGTTAGCTTCATAAAGAGCGCTGCCAATGAAATTATGATATCGTTCAGCCGATAGTAGCAATGTGAAATGATTAGAAAATCAGACTGTTTCGGAATCACCAGAATAATCACTAAGCAAGTCGCAAGCAAGGGGGCCGGATCAGCATATATATATACATGTACCTAACCGCTCAAAGCCTTTGTCAGTACAGGTGAGTTGAATCATTGATCAAATTAGAAGTCTAGCATATTCTTAACTACATTAATTAACATTTCGTAACTTTTTTGCAGTTTCCTGTATTCGAAATTCATTTTCTGCCGGCCCTTGCAAGACGACTCTTAATAATAATAAATAAAGAATGATTGTGGACGTGACTGACCAGATTGAATTAATATTAAAATAACCATCAAACAACATAACTTTTTGAAAGCATGATTTGAATGATTCCTCCTCTCCTTTTTAAATATTTCAAATCCCGGTATACATTGTCAAAAAAAGTCATGCATTCCGTCATCCTTGCTAACAATATTTCTATTCATTTCACTCATCATGGTATTTTCATAAACTCTGAACTCATTTCATTGAACACTGCAAATTCACCTGTACATGATTCCATTCAAGTTACGTATTGACTTTCACAAATAGGCTTTTCATTGAATTTTTACCATCTCATTGTCATCTCGAACATGTCATTGGTGCTGAACTGCATACATCGTAATTGTACATTTACTTGGGTATTTTCAGATGAAAATAAAACCCCTTGAATTTTGAATTTTGAATTTTGAGAGAGAGAGAGAGAGAGAGTCTCTCTAACAGACTACATCGGAGGTCGGAGACAAAACTGATTTGCTGTTAACTTGTAACTTTTCAACTACTTTCCAGAATGACTTCGGCAGCTCCTGTGACTTCTCAACCCATATCCCCAAATCATCCCATTCCTTCATCTGCATCCTCATCATCTCAATCCCAAGAAGGTTTCATCACCTCGCACGTCAGCTGCAAACTTTGCAAACAGGATATAGAAGATCAGCTTTTCCTTTCGTGCAAAAGATGTGAAATCCAACTACATTACGGTTGCACTGATCTGGGTATCTACGAACTAGTCAAGTATCACAAGGAAAATCTGTACAAAAGGAAATACACGTGTGACGAATGTGTCAAGAAAGTTCATGAAAATGAATATGCTTTCATCAAGGAAAATATAAAGAAATACGATGGAAATAAACAGCTCGTGGAAGAATACAAAAGGCGCAACAGCATCAAGGAAAGAGAAATGAGTGATTTGAAGCAGACTATCCGCCAAATAAGCTTGAAGCGAGATGCAGTAACCGACGAATTCGAAGCTTACAAGGAGGAAGTGAAGATCGTGCAAAGGAAGAATGACGACCTGCTACTGACATTAGCGACTTATGAAGCAAAACTTAGCGAGTACGAAGAAAGAGAAAAGAAGAACCAAACTACCAATGGTACGGAAGAGAACAATCAAATGACACAAACCAACCTAGCAACAACACTGACCTGAGAAGACTGATTGACGACCAACGGGAGAATACTGAGACTGAATTGACTGTTATGAAACACATGATTGACGACTTAAAGGCTACCGTGAACAACACAATGCGACAACAAATACCAAATCAGACTTACTTCCAACCACAACCCCGACAACAATCGAGACCTTACGAACGAACCAATTACCGACCCAATCGATCAAATTACCAACGAAGGCCAGCTCCTGTCTGCCATTCATGCGGGCGACGAGGCACATAGCTCGAAATTGCTACTCGAGACCACGATGGTACACAAATTCAAGAAGTAACTACCAACAACAGCAGCAACAACCTTATAGACCAACATTCCAGCCATACCAACGATGCCAATCATATCCGCCACAACAACCTGTTCAACCTAACTATCCAGCGACATATACACCTTGACTCAAGGACAATTTCAACAAAACGTGAATCAAGTTGGTCCTCAGCAGTATTTTTAACGAAAGTGAGCAAGGAGAGGAGACAGTAGCGTCAGAGACAAAAAGTAAGAATGAAATGCAAACAATTAAGCTATTCTATACCAACATTAACGGATTAAATGTCAATAAAATTAAGGATGCTAATGTAATCAAAGATACACTCGATGCAGATATAATATGTTTCACGGAGACGCACCTATCAGAACATAATTTATTACCAATCGATCAATATGACATGATAGAAACGACCAGTAAAACTAAAAATAATTTTGGCCGCCAAATCAAGGGAATTAATTTGTATTATAAAAATAAAAACATCATTGAGAACATAATAGCTGAAAATGGCGACATGATAATAGTAGAAGTAAAAAACAAACAATGGAAAGAAGTGGATAAAATACATATGATTTTCTGTTACAGGGAGGGCAGAGAATCTAAGTATGCTGATAAAAATTTATCCCGTTAAATAAAATTAAAGATTACATAAGACAATTTAGAATGAAACACATAATCATACTGGGAGACTTTAATAGCGAACCGGCAACATAAATGATAACAATCATTTGAATATTCCGATAAGAAATTCTGAAGACATCATTATCAATAAGCAAGGTCGAGAACTGATAGACTTTTGCAATGAAAATTCACTTATAATAGCTAATGGTAGACTTGAAAACGGTGAACATACGTTTTGCAGGCTTCAAAATGATAAATGCTGTAAATCAGTCATAGACTATTTAATAGTTTCGGAATCTATGCTGAAGAATATAGAAGCCTTCAAAATAGTGGAGCCAAAATTGTATACTGACCACAGACCAATAAAATTTGATATAAAAATGCCTTTAAAACTAGATGCACATATAACAGTAAATATTAGAAGCACATTTCAAAAGGACCTTAAGAAACGTATCATCCCCTTCAGGTGGAGAACTGAGAGAAATTTGAAAAAATATCGTCAAGATGTGTCAGACAAAAGCTCTAAACTTTTGGAAGATATGAAGGACAAAAAACTAAATAAATCAGAGATATATGATAGAATTGTCAGCATTAATAAAGAATCATTACTCACTACGTTGAGCTTTAACAGCCAGCCAATATATTCTGAAGATACAAGAATTCTCAGAAAATCATATAAACAAAATGTAGAAACATATAAAAATGATCAATCTGAGCAAAATTTAAGCTTGCTATTACGAACGAAAAGGGAACTTAACAAAAATGTTAAAAGAGAAAGAAGGATCTTACAACAACTGAAACTAAAGGAATTACAAGCAGCCAAAGCGAATAATGATGTCAAAAGATATTGGGAATTACTTAACAAAAATAAGCCTAACAAAAATAATAAGGTTAAAACCACCTTAAATGCTCAATCATTTAGAGATAATCTTCAGAAGAGAGACAATGAAATTAAAAAAACTTAACGATGCATCAGATATCTTTGCAAATCAAATACTATTAACTTCTAGAAATGACGATGCTCTTAATCGAAATATTACTATAACAGAAGTCGAAAAGGCAATCAAATATTCAAAATACTCTAAATCCAGTGGTCCAGATAAAATTGTATATGAAATGATAAAGAATGACACGAAACAAACACAAATTCTGTACACTTTATTTAATCAAGTAATGAATGACCATAATACCCCATGGCATTCGAGTTGGATTACCCCTATTTTTAAGAAGGGTGATAGAAATGAAGCTGACTCTTACAGATGTCTTAATTTATCTTCATGTATTGAAAAATTACTAACCCGAATATTAAACGATAGATTAAATGACTGGATTGAGAAGTATGAATTATTGCATGAATCACAAATAGGATTTCGAAAAGAGCATTCTACGATTGATAACATTTGGATATTAAAAGAAAGTATACAAATATACAAAAACTGCAAAAGGCCACTATACACATGTTTTGTCGATTTATCTAAAGCCTTTGATTCAATTCCAAAAGACAGACTGATCGATAAACTGAAGGCCATTTTGCCTGTTGGCAACTATTTGTCATTAGTGG
>CAJQUW010017053.1:20000-123062 GCA_907163375.1 Prostheceraeus crozeri
CAAGGGCATTCGACCGTGATGACCAACACGGGTCAAGTTTGATGAACGCTCTCTCTATTTCAGATCCCGAAATCAATTCAATGACTCGTGCAATTCATATAGGCGCATGGTCCGCTGTTGCGTGGTCCGCTCAGAATTACAACTCGCATTTACGTCAGTTTGACGTCAATCATGCAGATCCTGCTTAAATCTCCAGGTGGGATAGGAACCCATGGAAGAGTCCATGGGCGTGGGACGAAACCTTTGGTCGAGAAATTTCAATATCAACTCTATTTATGTATAAAATATATCGCTTGGGTGTGTCATGACATCTTGAATATTAAAAAGCATCGGTTTGCTAAGCTTGTCAATCAGAGAGTCTAACGGATCACCACAAATACTGAGATATATCTATCTATTTGGGAGTCGTCAGACTCATGAAGGGAGCATGATGAGAAAGCCTTTTTTCATGATCAATTTAAAAGGTACGAATATTATTATCATTGTTTAAACTTCGTGTGTGACATGCTGACTGTCACCATCAAGCTGCTCTGTTGAAAATGAATTTTTAAGTTGAGTGGACCTGGGAAATACAGACCTAGTTTTATGGACATCCCTGGTTGTTATCCAGTAAATGACGAGTGGTATTCATGATGCAGTTGATGCTCTCACGTTGAAATGATAATTTGTATGAATAACCGTATGTAGTGCATTCATTAGACAGCGAAATTATGTCAGTGACACGT
Source organism: Prostheceraeus crozeri (assembly GCA_907163375.1). Classification (NCBI taxonomy): domain Eukaryota; kingdom Metazoa; phylum Platyhelminthes; order Polycladida; family Euryleptidae; genus Prostheceraeus; species Prostheceraeus crozeri. Next base: position 20,726 of record CAJQUW010017053.1, read on the forward strand.
TTTTCTACTTGTCAGATTTCATGATAGGTCTGTCGCTGATTTGCATTTATACCTCAATTGCATTTATAGGGAAGTGTTGTATTAACCTTCAGATGCATAAGCTAATTTATAGCGTTCTTCCATAACCAGGGCCCATTTGACCCTGCGACAAGGATAGATAGGAAAATGATTATAGATTATAGGTCTTCATTTATCAGTATTAGGAGGTACACAACAAAAGAATGATTACGAAGAAAATTTATGACAGCGCAACTACAGTTGAAATAATGGTTGGTGGGATCGTCGAACAAGACAAGTTCTAGCATAAATTACAAATTTTTGATGTTCTCCATCGTCTTTACATTGTGTTTTCGTTATTTCATTTTTGTGCATAGTTTCAGTTGATACGAGTATGCTGTCCGTTTGCACGTATTTTCAAAGTTAGTGCAAATGTGTCCTTTCTCTGAAGAGGAGTCTTCTATGACTTCATGAGGCTTTCCGATTTCATAGTCGAGTTGCTCGCATCGAAATATAAGAATACTGTTAAACAAAATTCAGTTCGAAGGAATTATATAATTCCAACCGTCGGCCTCAGTCTCTCTCCAAAACAATAAGTGTAGCCATTGACTTTTTGAAAAACCTGGTAACCTACATCATAGATCACTAGAGGCTTACCTGAACCTATCTTTAGTGATAGTTGCTGTATCAATTATCAATCATTTTCGATGAAAGTTCACCAAATGTCGCTTTAAGTTGGATGCATGCGACTCGGCTCCTCCCATCTTGTTGATGTGTGCTTCACTCAGTTTTTCTCCAGTCTCTACCAGGCAGAAAAATCCCCCATCCTTCTCCAAAAAATATGAGTACACTTTCGATTTTAATTTGCGCTTTGGTGGAGCCATCACACACGAGTAACGTGAGGGTAACAGGTATAGTGTTCTCAAACAAACTTTGTCTCTGATGTGACCTCTGATGCGCAGGTGTGATCGAAGCTAGGAAGGCCTACTTCATTCACTTTCACGTTCCTTTTTTCACTATCACGGTTCATTCCATCAACTATTACAAGCTTTGCATGTACTGCTGTCTCGACTGTACTCTTGTTTGACGGAGAAAGTTGACATCAAGACAGTGACATCTATATCACGAGGATAAATAATTTGTTTGTATTATATTTCGGGTCTAGTCATGGGCCAGAGTCCTATCATTTGATAGGACTCCGACTCCATCAAAAATGATAGGACTCTGGGACTCCGACTCCGCATCTCTGAATTGAACTGATGACTTTATTGTAATAATGCGAGAGGAATTTCAGGTCAATATTGGAGACTAAGAAGTATTTTATTTTTTCAGCAGTTTTTTGCTAATTCGAAGCAAGTTAGGTTATACTGCAGGTCACGCTTCTGTATGTTGTGTACGATTGCAAATTTCTGATACAATAAACCTATTTAGTGCATATTTTGCGAGACCAGTGAATAATATCCACTTTTTATTAATCTGTTTAGTATGAGAAATGCTACTTGAAATTATGTTTATAGTTATTTTTAGAAATCCCATCATTTGTGCACCTTGACTGACTTATCATTCGCTTTAAACCTATTCTTTTAAAGTTCATAACCAGGGTCCCAATGAGCCTGCTTTTTTTAGCGAAACATGCTGTTTTTTGTTCTTCAAGAAGCGAGAATCAATTGCTTCTTGAAGAGCAGGTGAGTTGGACCCTGGTCATGCATCAGAGAGTTAAGGATCATAACTTAGTTCAAGTATATCCATACCAAGGGTGTGGCGATTCGGCCCCGTCGCTTTTTTGCTGCAGTCCTTTTCTTGAAAATCTGAAATTTGCCTCTTTGCTAACATTTTGTGTAAAAGCATTTATCAAAACGCATCGGTTTTCAAAATGAGTAGGCCTGCAAAATGTCATAAATTTAGGGCTATGAATTATGTCATGATCATCCATTATATCATAGACATCGAATAGGGCACTGGACAGTCAAATGTAGCGTAGATGCCTCTATTTATTTTTTAAAAATAGTGATGACATAAATAAGCAGCCGGATTTGTGACTTTCTAAATCGCTAGAAATCTTTGGAAATATGCAAGTTGTCCATTTTCTTTGCAATCATATCTGAAGTCATTTAGAACTGAAAGTAATATTTGACAGATGCATCAGTAAGATTACATTTGTAGTGAAATCTTCCATATTTCAAATCACAAATCAATCTTTTCAATATCATTATTTGCTCCAACAGAATGTGGATGCCCTTCAGGGCACCTCATGGCTATGGAAAAAATAAAGTTTATTTTAGATTTTAGTTGAAGCACCAACGCATCGTAAATAGGCAATAACATTTTCTGTATATAGCATTTTCACAACATTCGAATTCTTTGACCGACTAAGAATCACAATTGTTGGGAAAACCAATCATCGAGGATAGTTGAAATTAATGCTTATTATTAGCATCAGAATTCAACTCAGGTTTCTCAACCAAATAGTCAGGAATTCAACAGTTTAAAAAGGATCTGATCACTTTCTGTACAGTAAATTACTTAGATCAGGGGTTCACAACATGTTTTCGTCGAGGGTCAATTTTTTTAGTAAATATTGGCAGGCCACTTTTTTTAATCATTATTACCAATCATTTTTTAATTCTAGATTTGTGTATTTTTCAGGTATCATTTATACTTTGCAGTTCAGTTGTCGATTATTTTAACTTCAAATGCATTCATAAATTACTTGCAAATGATCTAAATTTAGGACAATGTAATTTCGAGTGAAGAGTTTACAGAATGCAAGTTTGCATAATCTGTTGTACGTAATGTATCTCCATTATGCATATTGTTTTCATATTAAAAGACTTTCCAGTTCAATGGAAGTTTTCAAAATTCGCACGCGACAAATGTTATACATAGTCGTGTAATGGTATTGAGATCTGTACATGTGCATGCTCATTCAATGAAAAAACACAGCACATAAAAACACAACAAAAAGCAATGCCGACAGAGACATGGATAGGCGATCATGACTCGTTAGAGCAGTTGTTTGAGACTTCAACAGCCATGGTCACAGCTATCTGATAAAATTTTGGGAACTTGGACCTGGATTTTGTATTTCCTGAGTTACAGGCCTATTTTATCTACGACTATTTTAGATGAGTTCCTATATAGACCTCACGTGTCACAAAAATATCTTCACGGGCCGAGTTTGGCCCGCGGGCGGTAAATGTGCACTCCTGCCTTAGATAATCCGCTGCCATGATTATTGTGAAGAACGACTGATTAAGTGACTTTTGACCCTCACTTCGCATAAAAGTGCTTCATCAATACTAACGTGAATGAGAACAAGACGCAAGATATTTGGCATTGTCTAGATCTACATTTCGATTATATTTGCATTCATTTTGCATGTTTACCAGACTTTTGGTAAACAAATATAACACCATCATAGTCAGCAAAGTATCTCGATCGTATTGACCTTTCAAGCCGTTCCCACTTGCCAGATTCCTCCAATTCTTTCATGTGCGGTTCTAGTTTTTCTCTGTAGTCTTCAACTTTAAGTAGGTAGTTCTCTCTCATGGCAATGATACAAACTCCTCCAGGACATAGTATTCTAAGAGATTCGTCAAGTGAATTGACTAGCAAATGACTTTCACCATAGGCATCACAGGACACAATGCAGTCATAAAGATTCATCCGGAATAACTTCACGACTGTTTGCATCGATTCCAAAGTACATGCGGTAGTGATTAACATAGCATCAACGTGTCTGTAACCGTATTGATTTACGAAATGTCCAACATGACCAGTCCTGCACCTACATCGAGAATTCGAATATCTGTATTTTCGAGATGAGTTCTGACAGCATCTGCTACATATTTAGGTCCTTTGTGAAACGTATGTGGGTCCAAGTAATCGTCATAATCATTCCACTCGGCGCATCGTTGACTAACTTCTTCTTTAGAAAAGCGGGAAGTGTTCTCTTGATTGAGGTAATGCCTTCAATTCCCTTCAATTCAATTCCCTTAATGCCCCGATAAACTAGCCGTTTGATTTCTTGCCTTTGCCTTGTAGTGCTTGTTATCTGTTGTGCTTACTTCACATGTCTTAATTGCGTATTTTGGATAAAAAAATTTAGTTGCGGTGTCAACTTCACATCACCACCATTTTGTGATTTCGGGGACTGATTTCTCCGCAAGCACTGCGTCTTGGGAGTAGAAACTTGCTGGCACAATGTTTTTGAGGGTCTCCATTCTGTTGTGCTTGCTTAGCATGTTTCAATTGTGTATTTTGGAAAAAAATTTAGTGACGGCGCTGACTTCACATCACCGCCATGTCGAACTTTCGACTAGCGATTTCTCCTAAACTATGGGGAATTCTTTCAAAATAATGGGTGGCACATACTGACACACACCAAATGCATCGATCTGTTAGGTTTATTTGATTGGCACACTCCATTTTCAAGATGGCGGTGCTAACTTCACACACGTGCTGTACCGGCGTAAATATCATATTAACTTCATTAGCTTATTGTGCTGCCTGAGATGTACCGACTGCCATCAATTTGCGACATGTCTGACGACTCAGCAGTACAGCGTAGGCGCAAAACATGCTAATGAACCTCAACGATGAGGTGAAACCGGAAAGGGAACGCAAATTGGTATTTAAATTTAGTTTTCAACCGGGCTTTGTACAAGTGCATTTGGCACTATTATCTGCCGTTAATATCTTATCCATCTTATCTTCATTCATTTTTACAGTGGTGCATGGTGATTGTTATTGGTTAATCCACTTCGTCTGTTATAGTATTGAGTTCCTGGTTATTGTCATGAGATCTATTCGATACTATCATGTGTTGTTGTGCGCTTTTCATTCTTTCGGTCAATGCGCTGGTTTGTTGGATATGTTGATATTCTGACATACTGAGACGGTTAGGTCACGTACCGATGGTAGAATGTAAAAAGCATTCCGCCAGTCTAATTATGTACTTTCTGTACATCTTTCTAGTAAATACTCAGGCGAACTGCATAGGTATTGATGTGTCCATTTTGTACGACATTTTGATGAGTACATCTTCAGAATGTCATGGCTCACAATAGATGCAAGACTTCCGCTTTGCTGTCTTTTTACTCTAGTATTCAAAATAATGATGTTCAAAAGAAAAAATGCAAAAATGCATGGATGACCATTTAAATCATAAGTTCAGGAACACATCCCCTAATTTCCCAATGGCTCATTGCCCCGATAGAAGTAGAATCATGGAAGATCATGGAACGCATTCTTTGAGTATAAAAGGGCAGGCCTATTTCAGCACTTGAATATTGCAAAGGCGATTGAGTGTATCTATTATCATATAGTAGTCTGCTTCTGCATTGATGATGATAAATTCACATTATTGACCGTCACTGGCGTCGTTTCATTATAATTTTAGATGTCAAATTCAATAGACATACCCCTCATAATTGCAATGTCAAGGATAGCTGTTACGTGATTGATTTCAATCACCACAGAAGCGTAATTCTATCGACTTTAGTCAACGGAAAGTTTCATGATGTGTCTCAACGACATAGGATTACATCATTAAACGGCAACTTGTTATTGCGGTAAAAGTTCTCCGACAGTTTAAAATGACCCACTTTAGGCCCATTCAGCTAGATTGAATGCCGCATTGTTTTACTAGAGATCAACGGCACCAGGGTTGGAAACAGGCCGGAACTTTCGGGCCCAGGTTTGACCCACGTTTCAAATTCTCTGCAGAACGGCATTATGCACATATCAATGTCTTCAAAAGAATTACTTTTCAAGCGTATTTTTTTGATATGCTCTTATTACTTACATGCAGCAATACAATAATCTGTAATTACAAAGCTTGCACCCCAGTATGCTAACGACGATAAGTGAAATTATTTCACGGAATAGTAAACGAATGTAGCTTGTTGCATTGCCTTCCTCCTCCTACTTTACCCCGTACGTAAAAATACATGCTACCTTTTTGTCGAACTTCAAATCATCAAGTCTCATTTGCACCTTCTTGTACTCCACTACGCAATCAATTGTGCAAACACAAATGACTTTCATGTTTTTTGCACATTTTGATGCTATAGTTACTTCTGTAAAGTGTATTAATTATGTGTAACTTATACGTTATACCATTATAATTATTATGATTGCATGAGTGACTCGACATATATGCTTTCCATTATGAAGAAATAAATAATTTGGTATTACTACTACAACAATATCAACGGATACACTGAAGTGGTAATGCACAATGCGAAAGATGGCTTACAAATATATGCAGTTAATTAGTAATGTTTAGCGAGCAATTTTTTTGAATGGAAAAAAGACAGAAAATTTGCAAATTCATTGTCAACGCTGAAAGTTGGAATTGTGCATGTTAATAATTTTGATAGAAGATGTCTTGCATCTCCTTGCCATTCTACAAAAATGCAGTCAGATGGCGGTTCTTTGGGTACAGGTCATAGAGTAAATATATTAGGTAGAGTAGTAACTCCGCATTTATTAAATCCCCAATGTGTATGCACTTTCGATTTTATTAAATGAACTCAAGGGAAAAATGAAAAACATTTTTGTTTTTGAAAAAAGAAAATTCGAATTTGAAAAACAATCGGAATTGTTTCCAAATGTGAGACATACAAATTTATGCAGCTTTGAAGAAATTACAACGGAATCAACTGATCATGATAGCATTAAGCAGATGGAAATTATATTATTCTACACATCGTCCGTGTCATGACAGCCTTTGAGAGGTTGTGTTTGTTGAATTAGCAACTGACCTGCTATTGCTTTCATGATGAACCTCAAGAGAATCTTCTTAAGCGTGATCATGTCACAGGCAACCTGCCACTGCCAGAAAACAATCACATAATCAAAGATAATGATTTCAATTAACTTTGAAAGATGTAAATGGCTCCACATCACCATTCAGATTCAAGAAGTAATGAATTTAGTAGATCATAAAATCATGCCGATGAAAATTGAATTAAAAATTGAAATTTCTGCCAAGAAAGCACGAATAATATCGCGACTTTTTCATGAACACTTCCTTAATAATACGGATCATGTAATTCCCTTGATAATCAGCTTGATTTGAGCTGTGTTAGGATGCTTATTAGCAAATATTAATTCTTTTTGATATCCAACTTGTTTCATACTACTTATATAGGAGAGTCATCTCGATAGTATATAAATTGGCAAAATTTTGACTTTTTTCAAAAGTGTTCAAATAATTTTTTGGACCACGGGAACTTAATCTCCGCAAAAAACTGAATCTTTTGATATAAAAATTTTCACTGCATACAGATACTTTTTTTGAGTCGAAACTCTACCTATACCGGTATATCCCTACTCTATGGTACAGGTGCTATGTAATGTGATGGATGACTGAAATCACTGACTATAATATCTCACAGTCGTACAGCCGTCTTCTAAAAAGGAGATCTCAGGAATAGCAATCGGCAGCAACCATATGACTTTCCACAAATCATGAGCTGGAATCGCTCCTGCTTTCGCAGTATACCTAATCTCAATTCGCATTCTTATGTCATGATAGTCCATTGACTTCTTGATTTGCATCTTTGGAATATCCCATCGATATATCGATAAGTCCATGTAATAGTCAATATATGCTGTTTAATGATGGCATATGGTGTCGTAGAGTACATCCTAATAAAGGCCCATGAAGGCCATGACTTGTGGGTCCTTAGAATCTAGGTGCGGTCAGGTCCGCGCTGAGTCGGTTCCAACTCTGAACGGTAGACTGCCTTTCTATCTTCCAGGCTGCTGTCCGCACATGATTTATCAAAAATATCATGTGCACGCTCAGGGTTCATTTCACCCCGAAATTCTTTAAATAAGATTATTGATAAGTTTCTTGTGGAGATGAATATCGCTTGTTTCTTATTGAAGCAACACTCGGTGATTGCGATGCATCTCTTATGAATTTTACTTGTGACTTGTGATCATGACTGTAGACAGACCTAATCTTCATGGGAAGCTGCCAGCCGCATCCAGCAAATGTGGAATATTTTCGTAGCCCATAAACCTAACAATACTGAACTGCAAACAATCTGATGAATATTAAGTCAAATAAGAAATCGAGCTTTCAGTCACTGACATGAGATTGTAGAATTATTTATTCATCAAGTAACAGCCGTCAGGGGCGTCCTTCAAATTTCCATTGACAAAGCATTATTCGACGTCAGCACACTGACCAACCCTGCATAGAATATTAGAAATTGGCGCTTGAAGAAACGAAACTTATGAAATTTGCTTTAGTATGAATGGGATGAATAGAAGTACAGTTTTGAAAGCTGGCTGCACTGTGGGATTATTCGTTATCGTCACTCCACGTAGAAAGATAAAATCTTGCAGCTCGATCTCCTCATACCCTATAGAATCTTTTATAAAAATGATGATGTGCTGAACATTTCGATTTACATGCGCATACATATTTAAGCATTTATTTCTGCAATAGAGCCACACAGTAGAATCTTGTCGCAAAGCCGGCTAGAGACATAGTGTATTGCGACGTGACGTGTGTGCTTGATGAAGATGATCGAGATTACCAGAAACCCGACCCGAGACCCGAACCCGATCCAACCCGACCCGATTTGAAGTCGATCTCTAGTCGGTCGGGCATAGAATAATTTTGAAGTGTAGTCGGGTTGGATCACCGCTTTTATCATAAGCCCGAGAAAGCCCGAAATCACGTTTTTCGTGTTTGAGCACACAGATTTTGGAAATCTGTCAGACTTAATGCGTAATGTTCTCAGTAAGTCTGATGCAATGTGATTGTTGGACCATTTGGGCAATTGATTTTATCAATACTTTTGCCTTTTTGCATTGGTCGGGGAGTTATTATTTCTTGCCTGGATATTTACTTATAGAGTTGCTGTTATGTCGTTTTGTATCGAAGCTGTTTCATAAATATGATAAAACGACTTTCATATGACTTCGTAGGGTGTAATATAATTTGATTTTAAGAATATCAAAATATTATCATATCAATTTGAGTTATCGACGACTAAGAACTTTCTGGGGTAGTTAATGACATCAACGTCAAGAGATGTTTGGACCGAATGTGAAAGCTGGTGAACGGTAGAATCTTTCGAAGTGCTCGGATGGCTTCTTGTTTGAATAATCCATGTCTTTTCACGTTCCAGCATTCATGAATTGGATATATAGAAAACTCACACCAATGTTCTCGATGCTTCGGTGAAATACCTTGGGGTCATCGTCAATAATAGGCTTACATTGTCGGATAATTTTGAAAGAGTTGTAAAGGCTACATCAAGACGTACATTTCTTTTGCGTTCTGTGAAATTAAATGTGACGTATTGCGCTTGCATTCGGAGTCTAATCGAACATGCCTCTCCAGCATTTTGCGGAGTAAAAGAAGTGAATTGAGAAGCATCGAACGCATTTTGTAATTTGTAATTTGTGGAGACAGAGACAATGACTGCAATCATTTTCCGGACTTGGGCCGCAACAAGACTTTTCCTGCAGATAATAACAAAATAGATAAATTATCTAATAACTACAATCTTAAATAGGGTGTGCCTGTTAATTACTTCATGGAAATTTATGATTATTTCATTGAATATCCCTTTGGATTTTTTCTCATATTTCTACGGTTTTGTCATCATTTCTATTCTATCGAATAAATCGGTGGGGAGTACAATTAAATCTGGATGATTGCCCATCCTGAAGACTACATACGGTTTTTAAATAGATCGATATTAACCGGGGATGAAGCTTTTATGTTAGAGACCTGCGAATCGGTAAATTTTTAGTCGAATCGAATCTCGAATCAAATCACAGAAAATTTAAATAGGCCTACTCTAGCTTATTTCTATGTACGATTTGCTCAGCTAGCCATACGATAGTTTTGAAGAAAATAGGCCTATCAAATATGACCTAGTAATCATGAAATTTACATGGCTATTGAGAGATACAATGACACATTCGCATTCATTAAAAAATATGCAGTTAAAATCAAGTATGTATTTTTCTAAAAATCAAAATCTACCACGCTTTGATGCTACAACCTATTTAGAATCAATACTGACGCTAAAACATGAGTTAAATGGATGTTGATTTGACAGCATGTTTTGAATTGCCCAATGGTCTTGCATTGCCAAAATTCGCGAAGTTAGCTTGATGATAGGGACCAGATCTATGGCACTTACCAGTACATCCTTAGCTCCGAAAAGTACCAATTTGAATGAACAATCAATTAGTAGATTTTATAATTTTCATCGCAATTTTCACATCAGAAAACAATCATGGAACTTTGGAAACAATGCATTGATGTCTACAACTTTCCATGTTATCGCTGTCCGTAATGACTCTCCAAGTTATTCAGGACGAATTCAAAATAAGTTATTAAATAACGTATGTAGACTTCCACGTAAACTTTTGCTCAAGCTCATACAAGCAAAGGATTACAGAAGACTTTGAGCACTTTGATCTATAACTAATTATTTTGATCTTGGACCTACCACCTTACAAATGGAAAATCAATGAAGTAAGGAAATCCAATAGATAGCCGCAGCCAATGGGAAAATCCACAAATCAAAGACCATAAATCGAAAATAAACCACATTGTGGTGTACTTAAACTCATTTTAACTTTGAGCTAGACGGTCTGATTAACCTCATGTCTGCGACCAAATCTCAACAGGAAAGAAAATCTATTCAGCTCATCCAATTAGTCTATCACCAAAAATGAACAAATTTCACTGCTTTAAGCGATGATCGAAATTTGGTGCGCTGACTAGATATATCCTGGTCGATATTTGGCCTTATACAGTCCAAATAAAATGCCCCCCTTGCCTTCAAGCTTCTGCAGGCCTGCCTTAAAGATTGCAAGCAATCGGGTGGTTCAAAAGTTACAGAAAGGTGCAAGAAGTATCAGGAAGCAAAACGGCCTCATCAAGAAAGGTCGTTTGAGGGTACTCGTTAAAAGAAGTCTCAGGAACACTGTTGAAAGATTGGATGGCATAAAGCGATATTTTCTCATTTATTAGATATTCTGTTTGAGTTTTGCTTCCTTATTTCATGGCCTACTTTTGGCAAGAGCTCATGTTTTAGTATATGTAATAGTATAATCAAGGACGCCGGCACGACTTTAGGGCAGGTGTTGTATCGATCTAAAGGAGGGCACTCATTCCATCCTTTAACCCAGATACCATACTCAATGCTTCACGTTTTAATAAGTCTAAATTAGGTTTTGTATAGGCCCATCCAAGGACATGTTGACTTTCAATTGATCATGCTCATCGGACAACAGCTACTGCCAGTATGCCTGAGTACAGGTGTGTAAATCAAATGAGTAAAAATCACTTTGTTGTCAATTCTAGCATAAGCATGGCCTATTGATACCAAGCTAAATTCTATAAATTTACTGCGACACATATGTGTGTGACACCCTTTTACCTCAATATAAATAAAAATTCCGATTCTATTGAAATAGATCTTATATTTAGCGACACCTATTCCTTTTCCATGAAAATGAAATGCAATTATTCAGTAGATAATACAAGAGACTTACAGTATTGCTTCTCCAGTAGACTATATAGGCTATACCGATATATCAAACGTCTTTACAATTTTGACAATAAAACTTGTTCTAGAACAATTGCAACTCTTGAACAGTTACAGAAGTATTAAATGAATTGTAGCGGATCAGGAAAAACAACATAAATTCAGAAATTTTCAACACTTAGATTTTGCTTGCGTGTATGCATGCATGAAAAAATCTGCAAAGCAATTCAAATCTCAGCACATCATGATATGAGACGACTCCCATCGAACACATACTTAGGCATTTCTAATCATGTACAGGAAAATGCTATTTGGCTGAAAGAAAATCAATAACACAGCAGAATACATTTTTGCGATAAAAAATTGAAAATTTTGACAATTTTTTCTTAAAATCACTCTTGCTCAGGACAAGAAGAATTCTGAGGTGGGTGTTCTAAGTGAGCCATATGTCAATGAATATTATGCTTGAAAAGGATCATGGAACTTCAAAAACATGTTCAATACAAAACATGCAACAAAACTCCGTTATCGCGCTTTGGATCTTGTTAGGCTATATGGTAAAACTTGCAGAATTTGGACAATTGCAAAAATAGCTTTTAAAAATTTATGCACAAGAGTAGCCTAGGCCCATACATGTAAAATAATGTCGATTTTTTAATAATGGACTTAGTTAGGCAAAATCTTGGAATAATGTGTCTTGTCAAACACATTCCGAAAACATTCGGTACTAATTTGCAACATCACGTCAGCGCATCACTTGTAACGATTGTAAAAAGCAGGTTGTTCAAAAAGACGAGATAATTTGAACGCTACATCAAATGGTTCTACGATTTTGTTTGTTGACAATTTTGTTACCGCGGTATCAGCTCCGCTGAAAGTATCTTATATCTTTATAATTTCCTAATACACGTAAAATTTATGTACACCGCAATAACTAAGGCTCCGCTGGGACGGTGATTTGTGACCATAACACGCTTCAATGAAAGGTTGATTAAATAATACAGATTGTTTCATAAAAAATGGATCACCCTTAAACATCACCTTAATTTCAACTTTGTCTAACTCCGCCAAACTTGAACGAATTTCTCTGAAATTTGGAAGATATGTCAGTTGTGCTTACTAATATCATTGTTGGAAATTTCAAGCGTGAATATTGAGTTGTTTTCCTGTTATAGATAAAAAAGTAGTAGATAATTTGATCTTCATTTAGCAATGTTACACAAAATCATACCTCACTCTTATAAAATTACATTTGTTTCCTTTGTTATGTAATATGTTGTTCTACAAGCCAAAAGCTATCAAGCAAAACAAAAATAAAGAAAATCGGTCAATCAGAGCCAGTATAGCACCATTATTCATCAACAATAATGTAACTGCTACATGTGATTAACTGGACTTCCTGTTCCATAGCTTCCTGACTTCGTTGCGGTGGTGTTGGCAGCACTCCTGTTTGCTTTCAGCTAGAAATCTATCTCTTACCGGTTGAAAACAATACAAAGCACAAATGAACAATAGCGAGATCGCATTCACAAAAGGCAAAGTGTCACCCTTGCTAGAACTAGGGTTTTCTTTGCGAGCTACAAGCAAGCGACTAAATGTCCCTTGCACAAATGTGCATCGATGGCAAAATGATGATTTTCGACTCTGTCGTAAAGAGGGCTCTGGCCGTCCACGCAAAACATCCAAACGTAGAGACCGCCTAATTTTGAGATTTGTTAAAGTTGATCCAAGTCTCTCGTTAACTGAGATGGTTGCACTAGACTCGTCTATTTCTAAGTCCACTATTCGTAGAAGACTTATTGAGTCGAATTTCAAGAGCTGTAAGAGGCCCTCTCAGATCGAATTATCAGATCAGCATACAAAAAGACGTCTCAGATGGGAAATGAGTCATTGTCACTGGCGAAATCAATGGGATCGGGTTGTCTGGTCTGATGAGGCATCAGTCTGTCTGAAGGATAGTGATGGTCGATAGAGATTATGGATAAAATCTGATCAGGAAATTCCGAGACATTTACATCGTCCCCGGGAACAAGGTAGTGCGTGCGACTCTACTGATTTGGGCTGGCATTTGGACCAATGGTCGCTCTGAACTTCACATACAGCAAGGAACCATGAATTCTGAACGCTATGTGAATGTTTTACGAATGAACATTGGCCAAATGACAGATCAACTTGGTTATTTATGGATGATAATGCTACGTATCACATGAGTAGTAGAGTCAACTTATGCAAGTCTCAATTAGGGCTTATGACATTATCTTGGCCAGCTCGTTCTCCTGATCTGAATCCGATAGAAAATGTATGGAGTATTCTAAAACGTAACGTTCGTCGTTCACTGCTACCTACAGATGGCGTATCACAACTTATGTCACTGTTAAAAAGAGAGTGGAGAAAGTTAGATCAGTCAAAAATCAACGATATCATCGAATCAATGCCTAGACGAATTGGTAATGTCATTGACAATAAGGGTAGGGCCACAAAATATCAGCTTCTTAAGAACCGTTACTGTATCATAGCTTATCAGATTATACAAGGACATTTAAATATATTAGGGACATGATATAACATGAAAAATGCTTTCTGTATCATACTTATGTTTTATTTAGTCAAATTTTAGGATTGTAACTTGCTTGTGGTTCTACGCTAGGAGCTACTGTAGTCTTTATAGCACTTACCATTAACGGAGGCGTCGATCCGGGTGAGTTGTCGTCGGCCTGGTCCTCCCAGCGTACACGCAGTCGCCGAGGTGAAGCGGTGCCTATACTAGGCGGCTGTCTCCACGGGCTTGCCGGTGGGTCGATCTCCTTAACGGTCGGCTTCCGTCGAGGCGAGTCTCCCGATTTGGTTCGGGGTAATTCTCCCGGCTGTCGTCGGGGTGAAGAAACAGCGGCCTCAGAGTCTCGTGGCTCCGGTTTAATTAGCAGCTGTTGTGCACGGGAAACAATCTCCTCCGCTAGAATAGAGATGTCATCATCGTCAATAAAATCATCACTGCATTCTGCCATGTTGACCGGAATTGCTAGAACAAGCAATCCCGACCAAGATCACAACAAGAAAACTCTGCTCACCTGAACATTGCTAGCAGGTAGTAAAAACAATTCCCGCGAAAAGTACAGGCGATTAAAAAGTAGTGCAGTAAAAGTCAATAAAATTGGTTCACTTAAAGACCCCTACCTTACAGGATGATCCACTTTTTATGAAACGGACAGTATTTGTTCGGTAATTCATGAAGAGGGCTCACATGCAACACCTGCAATCACAGAATTAGACCAGCCGTCTCTTCTTCTGCTTGACTAGAAAGGAAGCATTGGAACATGTAACGTTGATGAAATGGCACAATCTGCTGACATAATACCATAGCAATCGAACAATGAACAGCCAGTTCAACATTAAACACGCCAAATTGTGCAAAGTTTCAATGACTTATCAACCGGATCACGCAGCAAAGAGACACAGATGATGTCAAGTTTACAGAGAAGTTTGTGAACGTTTTTTCGTGCGCCTGCTAACTTTTTTTAATACCGGTAATGATGTGAGGGTCCAACATTATCAAGAAAACGTTGCGCAATGATCTGAATTTTTCGAATCTAAAAGAATCGTGGTGATCGGAGCATTTTTAAGGAATTCAGAGCAATCCACAAGCGACGCACGACTATTTTTCCTATCTCTGCAAGGTATTAAAAATTTCTTTTTGCCTACGTATTAAGTTCCTGCATGTGCCATTATTTTGAATCAGTTTGCACTTCTAGAAAAGTGAAACACTTAAACAATCTAATTCTGTGCCTGCAACGCCTTTGCGGCGTCCCTGAGTACAATTCACTGCTTTAGCAAGTCAAGCGTCGGGCCCAAGAGTCTTGACGAAAGTCAGTCTGAAAATAGAACTGCAAGATAGAAACGTACGAAACTGCTAATGGGCCTCTTACAATTCTGCAAATCAGTTAAATTTACAATTCTTACAAGTCAGTTAATTAATTGTGAAGTATAGACTCGGTCACAAAGGTCGACCGAGTCCGAAGCCCTGACTGAGCAACATGCAGCAGACAGAGTAGCAAATGACGCAGTTCATCAACCGACGCTTTTAACTACTTTCAGTGAGAATCCAGCATCTCAAACATGTCACAATATCACTTTCAAGCATTAACGAACGGGAGGAGGCGATAAATCAAAAGAAAACAATTGAAATATTTTTTTGCCAGTCGATGCGAACCGATTTGAATTTTTGTCGAATCGAATCGAGCTTCGAATCGGCAGCCGATTCGAGAATCGAATCGAATCTCGAGGCTTCGCATGTCCCTGTTTTACATAGCTCTAAGAATACCCGTATTCCTGTAATGCGATGACTTTCATGTCATACGAGCAGTCCTGTTATCATAATATCATGAATGGTCTTCGGATCGGGTAGGGGGTCGGGTTGGATTTTAATCCAAATCAGGTTTCAAATTTCATGAAACCCGACCCGACGGTCATCTTTAGTGCTTGATACCCATTTGAATATCTCGAAGTCAGAACCAGCAGAAGAATAATTGGCATGGTAGTCAATGATGAATCTTAAGATGTAAGAGAACAGATGGGCCGATTTTAATAAAACTTATATATTCTTGGAGCTGATAACATCAGCTTTCCTTTAAGCCCATGCACGAAAATTCTGGCTTAAGTAGAAAAAAGTTATAAGGTGGCTGAGTTGAAACGGTCACATTGCTTTATCTCACTGTGAAAACTGTGAAATGAGCAATAACTTGAATGAATATTTTGTCAAAATTCAAAAACATCGTGTATGCACAAACAATCATGTATATCTATAGTTTGCTTCACGATCAAAATAAACTCATGGATCCTCGTACTGTGCAGTACAGATCGTTTGTTCTTTGCGATATACATTGAAGCGGAAGACGCTACAATCTAAATCAATTATTGCATGATTAATGTTATCCATGTTATAGGCCTCCAAGTTTGAAGTATTTGTCCGATAATTGAAATAATCCTTGGAGTTTTCTAACCTCCTCATCATGATTGCACACACTGCTCGATTGTATGTGAATAATGAATATGACTTCACCGACTCGTGAGCCAGCAGCGTGCATATCATTGTTAAAATGACGTAATATTTACTAATCCTCAACGGTATACATAAATATCTATACAGCAAACGACGGCAGCATAAATCCAGAAACCAGCTAGCATGACGTCCGTCGGTATTGATGGTAATACCTCACTTAGAAGAAACTCAAAACCGTTTCAGAAGGGACTTTCAAAGGAAGAAGTCTGTGCACGCTATAATGATTGGCAGGACTATGATGATTACATGGAGCCTACAACATCTTATAACGGCCCGATATATGCAGCAGATGCTGTCAATACTCACGTTAAAGACAAGAATGCTCGGATTCTTGATATAGGAGCAGGAACCGGTCATGTTGGACATTTCTTGAAAGAATATGGCTACACAAATGTGGATGCACTTGAACCATCTGTGCTTTTGGAGCAGGCACAACAAAGGAACCTTTATCAAAATTGCTTCCGCATGTACTTTGGAGTGGGGACTGAGAGCTGTGAGACTATTCCCAATGAGGCGTATGACTGTCTCGTATCTGCTGGTGTGTACGGAGAAAGCCATCTTCCAGTCAACTCACTCGATGAATCTCTACGAATACTGCGTCCTAGAGGCATCTGTGTAATTGCCATGCGCGAAAACTATCTGGAGGAAGTTGAGGCTTACAAAGACAAACTAGAGCCATACATGAAAGAGTTGGAGAGATCTGGAAAGTGGGAGCGGCTTGAAAGATCAACGAGAGCGAAATACTTCGTTGATAAAGAAGGAGTAATTTTTGTATACCAAAAGGCTGGTAAACCTCAAGAGACAAACAACAACGAAGCATAGATGCATGACGTTTTTGACATCAGCTTGGATGTGCTTATTGATTATTTCGTGATAGGGAAAAATACTTTTTCATATCAAGAGGTATTCTTTTTTTCGTTAGAAGTACGACAACGTGACAATGTCGAAAGTTGAGCAATAACTTAAACGAATCAAATGGAAAACCTATTGGCATACCTACCTTACATAGATTTTAGTTAATACCTTTTGCAGTTGTAAATACAAGTACATGCACATATTTTTCCATGCGAATAATATATCTTCCCAATCTTACAGATATACGTTGTCTTTCAATGGAATACTTTGTGGATTTATCGACTTAATCCATTTTGAAAGGATTCCGCAGTTCTTGACCAAACTTTCATTCGCTTTTCTATGCCTAGCATTAATTACCAAGCCGTCAATGGTGACATGACGAAAATCTGGCATATACATGTTCCTGCACCTGCGCCTTTAGAACAAAACATTCATGACTCAGAGTTGAAACAGCAGCTTGAGAGATGAAGAAATCATTCATGTCAATGAACACGAGTGCTGATATTTGCACGGTAGTATTAGTAGCATGTTTTCGTGTGGAAGGACCTTCCATGGTTCTGGTGACTGATTAGCATGTGGTAGATGCAGTTTGGTATGCATGTATTTTGCACAAAACATTGCGGGAGTAGCCTAGTTGAAATTGCATACAGTATAAATCAAAAAATTGATGAACAACAAAAAACTGTATTGTCACTACAAACATTCAATATTTCGGCATGCGCCTTTATCATGAAATATGAAAGGATGGAGCATAAAGTAAGCAAAGCTAAAATACAAAATGCAAGTACAATTGCTATACCGTAAATGTTAAAAATTCTTGGAAATGTATAACATAAACCACATAGAAATATAATGACAAGTTAATGTAAGACCTAGGAGCCCTTTTTTCCGCAAAAAATAAAGTAAAACTCAAATATTTTACCCAAAATTTTGTTTCTTGCTATGTCAAGAATGTCAAGCTCCGGAATTGCCAGCAAATATTTAAAAATGGAGTGACAATAATAATGTTTACAACAATAATGATTTAACAATCCATAATGATAATTACAATTCAATAATGATATGTAATTCTATGTAGTCCTTTATGCATTTCCAAGCACTTTTTACATCTATGATAGCTTTTGCACTTGAATTTTGTATTTAAGCTTTGCTTGTTTTATGCTCTTTCTTTTCATAGCTCATGATTAAGGCGCATGCCGAAATATTGAACATTTCTATTAACGATAAAGTTTTATTGGTGTCGTTAATTTTTGATTTGCACATAACTCACACCAATGGCGCACAATCCAAATAGTATACAGTATGTTCAACAGCTTTATGAATCGCGATTCTTCTATTATGACGTTCTGGCTTTTAACACACTGGAATCGCTGGTGTGTCAATTTTGACTTATGGCGCCGGTATCTTGCTTAGATATAAGTACCATCTATACCGAGACTCTCCATGAAACCGTCCTTCGGATTGACTCTGAGACCCACTTTGATTTTAGCCCTAAGAGATCTAAGGGTACAGGAGCCTTTCACAAATTCCTAGATTAATTGCTTAAATCGTTATCAGAACATCATAGGAAAGTAAATTTAAGTGAAACAAATATTTTTACGTATAGTAGAAGCCGGGTACAGAAAATTTGGGAGCAACGGTAAAATTCTCTGGGTGCGACCTGGTGCGACCCTAATGCATAAATAAATTAAGATGAACGGCGCAACATGATTTCTCGCCCTCCAAAATTATTGAGTTAGTGCCACTGAATGATTACTCGCCCGCCGCTGCTGCATCTGTTTGTGATGTATGAGCGCCCTGTTACGGCGCCTGTGTGTGGTGTATGAGCGCTCTGCTAGGCGTCTTTGGCTCTTTTCGAGTTGCCAAATCGATGTGATCTTGGCAACTCGAAAGGTGAATATTTGCAAAAATTTGCACTTTTCACCTGAACTTCGTCAAGGTCTCTTCGAAATTTTTCATTTCACTAGGACATCGTGTGACCGACCCATAGAGTAGGTATATTAGGTAGAGTGGTAACTCCGCATTTATTAGATCCCCAATGTGTATACACCAAAGATATTTAATATTATAAAGGGCTGGATAGGAAATAGTCGTGTTTTTACCTTGTGTGCAACGAAACCAGTGAAAATCAGCTGATATTGCATGAATTTGAAAATATTTGTAAGCGAGCAACAAATATTCCTTTTCATTGCCTCTTTTTAGTAATTACAGAACTAAAACGCATTTTAATAATAAATAAAGAAATTTATATATACATGTATGTCTAAAACTGTTTAAAACAACGTCCAAATTACAACAAGTACGGCCTGGTCTAACGTTCTATTTTTTCAGATGTTTTACGAATCACAGTTGTAAATTAGAGTACTGCTGATACCATTCTTTCAAATAGGCTTTATTGCATTATTTTATGTCAGTTGATTATTAGATCTGAAGAGCGCATATTATATAGGTATAATACAAATGAAGACCTGACGCGATTTCCAAGCTTGGCAATAATCGAACGTGCATGTGTAATTCATTACCTCTTTTTAATAATTACAGAACCAAAACGCATTTTAATAATAAATCAAGGAATTTTATACATTTCTGAAAACAGCGTCCAAATTGCAACAAATAATAATCTATTATACCTTTTCAGATGTCTTGCAAAGCCCATTTGTAAATAAGAGCACCCTGTTGATACAATTCTTTCAATTAGACTTCATTGCATTATTTTATGTGAGTTGATTATTAAATCTGAAGAGCGCATGTTATATAGGAATAGCACAAATGAAAACCAATTGTTTCATTCTTAGATAAAACCAGAATGAAGTTCACCTACAATTCACCTAATACATGATTAAATGACTTTTCTGAACAGGAAAATGAGCCGCGTCTTTACTTTTGATCATGCAGACTGTTTCTTTGTAATAAGTACGAAGCCTGGTTTTGTACATGTACATCGTTGCTGTGCCAAGCTTGGCAATAATCTAACGTGTAAGTGTAATTTTTCCGTAAGAAATTACCTGATTCAACAGAAAGATATATATGAATTATCAGAAAATTTGATATAAAATTGGCTTAAGCAAATAAAAACAAACAACATATATTACACATGTTATACAATGCACATTGACAGACATCCGATGATCGATTCCACTTGGACCTAAAATGCCCTCTGTTAATTATTTACAATACATGGATCCATGTTGTAGTTTCAGCCTGTTGAATAACTCGAAGAGCGTTGTTGACATGGTTGAGCCCTATTAATTGCCAATTGCTCAGTGTAATATTCGGATTCTCACTGAATTTGTTAATAGTCATGAATTCTACAGAGGGAGTTGTGTGTTTATCAATACTCATCAGTCTTCATGTGAATATTTTTCCTCCCAAATTGATAGTACTGCACTAAATTGCTGTACCACCGCTCTCATCTTAAACAATTTTTTTCAGAGAAACTACTGAAATTCTTGAAACTTATGATATAGTATCAGTGAATTGTGCTTTACATCATGTGCCATTTCCAAGACTTTTTGTCTCATTGCACACCAGTAGTCATTGCAATCCTCCCAACTGCGCACAGCGCCCCCTTCTGGAGCGCGAGTTGGGTTGGTGTGATTCTAGGTCGACCGGCCGAGTATGTCTTGGTCGACCGTTGTGGTTGTTCTTGGGCGGCGGTCTTTGTTTTTGGTGTGTAGGGATGGTTGTAGGTTTATTTTGTGTTTAGATTTGGTTTTCTGATGAAATTCTGGGTCGTCATGTTGTGTTTCTTAGATGTAGGTGTGGTTTAGGTGTGTTTTTGCGTGTTTTTGAGTGAGAAAGAGGCTGTAGCGGCTAAACGAAGCCTCGTACGTGAAAATGGACGGCGGATTTGGACTTTTTGGCCAATTTTGGCTCTAGGGGACTTGTTTTCAAAGTCATAGGCCAAGCAACGAAGAACTTCGACCCCCCCCCCCCTCGGCAGCGATCTTCCAACTTTGGTTCTAGAAATGGTAGAGAGTCGTGCAATAGCTCGTTTGAAAGCTAAGAGTGCCACAAATTCATTAGAAACCACAGTTTGGCCCTGTCTTTCATTGCTGAGGCTTCAAAGTGACATTGAGACTTTTGGTCATGTTAGAGGGCGGTCAGAGGTTGAGTTTTGTGTTTTGGACTCCAGCGGGCGAACGAAACATCGGACGAGAAAACTGAGACCAGATTTGGATTCAGCGTCAAATTTTGGATAACCAATGTCTAACCCCCTTATCGATTGCATATTCACAGGATATATGAGTACGAGTTCGGGAGAGGAATCTCACTAAGTTGAGAAACTGACTACAGGTAAGTCGTTTCTCTTGAGGTCCGATACCGGACTTCTGACTTTTCATTGCTGATATCAGCTAAGGAGTCAGACTTATAGGTTAGTCAGTATAGCATGACCAAAGTAAGTATATAGGAGAAGTATGCTATCAAAGCATGATTTGTGGGGACATCTATGATATTACTTTTTCGCCAGCTCTTATAAGCAGTTTTATTTGATATCTCAATCGATAACAGAAGAGTATTGAAATATTAAATGCAGGGGACAGAATAGCTATGTCAAAACTATGAATCAGCGAAAAATTACATAGTTATCCGTAGATGTTTGGAAGACAACAATATAGATGAAGATCCATTTCTATGGTTAGAAAGTCAGATTTGATTTGGCATAGAAATTAATCGATTGTCAAGGTACTTAATAAACGACTGTAAACCACTCATTTATCTACGCATTGATGTGGGCGCCAAATGATTGTTTTCCTATATTGATGCATTTGCCAACTTTTGCCCACTGAACATATTGCAATCTTTATCCCGAATCTACAAATACTTCATCTTCTTGTTGACAACCAGTTGTGCATGCATTCATTGATCAGTTTTAGATTTCGATTCACTAAAATGATCACTAAAGCATCGATATATCAGTTAAATGATTGATAGTTAGTAGAAGAATTTGCCATACTAGACTGTTCGATCATATGATGTGAATGAGAAGTGCTGCAATCTTCTGATGTATATAGGATATTCAACAATACTTTCCTCAACAGCCAATCAGAATCACTCTAATTTAGATAAAGACTGCTAAAGTCAGAAGATTGCAAGATATGTCAATCTCAGCTAAAATGACAATTTTGTGATCGTCATTGAGTGCGATGAAGGCATGAGTAGTCAGGAGAGTGGTAATAAAACTGTAGGAATTACATGGACGGACGAAGAGTGGACACCGAAAACAACTCGTGAGAGAAGAGTGTCAGATGCTCCCAAACGATCAAGTATGCTTTGATTTTAAATAAATCTAAAGAACCACATGTCACTACTTTTTGATATTTACCCTAAGTGATTGAGGTAGTATTTAGGAAAAATGATAGTGTCTAGCATCAGCTGCTATGATTTATACTGAGCTGTCAAATGATTAGATTTTCACTATGATGTTGATGACTACATTACCCAGAAATAAGTGAAAACAGACAGATATAGCAAATAAAACATTTATTGGAAAATTACAAGTAGTTTAAAAGTTCTTCACTACTGATATTGTCCCACAGCGATTCACAGTTACTAGTCACATTTCAGTTGTCGCAGTCTTTCTTCCGCTGCAGCCAGCACACCAAATACGTACTTCCATTCCACTTCGTTTCTGGGTTGGGACGATGGGTTGTACCATCTCCGTATGTCATGGAGAAGGCTGATGTAATCCTCCTTCGACACATCCTTCTTATTATACATTAGGTATTTCCACCACAAATAGATCATCTCCAGTTCTTCCTGTTCTGTGAGAGATGGTAATTCCAACTTTGGAATGTCATCTAGATTTCTCTCCTTCTCCACCTTTACCTTTTTTCGGAGCGGGAGGGCAAGTTGATGTGTTCACGGAGAGAGTTGCTGTTGGTGAATTCATGACTTCAAATTGTATGCCATAAACTTGATTTCTTAGTGCTTAAGTACTAGGAAGCAGCCAATCAAATGAATAGTAAATGAATGATGAGTATGAGAGCATAAAGGGGGAGGAAACAGACTTATTTTCATTCTATATTTCAGACGTGTTGAGAATTTGAAGTCTCTATCTTGATAAACTATACCATTTTCTGACATTGAAGTATCATACTTAAACTTGATTTCGTTGAAATGGTAAGTTCAAGGTTTCTTCACTTATCACCCTCAAACGTTTGGCTAATAGCATCTTTCTCAATTACAGGCATCTACTTCATCACCAAAATGCTCCCTTCTCGAGGAAACTTTAGACCGAATAAGTGAAGGTAAGTTGTAACAATAAACTATAACTTTAATAGGGATGATAGAATGATTTCTCTTTCAGGTGATGCTAGTTCCAGCTCAAGCGGCCAGTTGCAGCAATCTAATGAGCGGGAATGTGCTGATTGTGGTCACATCTTTACGAGGAAGTGTGATCTCACCCGACACATCAGACAACGTGTATGTCAACCCAAGCCATCATCAATCTCCCGAGGTGAGGATGACTCTATTCAACATGTCTCCTTTACTTGTGACTTTTGTTTCCAATCTTTTGAAACAGGTTTTGAATTGTCTTCACATAGACTGAAGTATCGCTCAATAATGTAGTGAGAAATTACCATATGGAATCCTCAGAAACTATTGCTGATTTTCCGGAGTGGTTCTATCAAAATTCAACATTGATAGATGCGCTCTTTCATAATTTAGAGCAGTTTAGAATGAAAGCGCTCATCTACCTTAAAATAAAATATGTTAAAGTTGATTATCATACTAGTGAAATAGTACAGAGGTTGGTGTTTCACATACCCTCCTCTCCTGCTACAGAGGTAGTCGATAAAGAAGCTTGGTTAAATTTTCACATCCAAGGACTAAAATCAAATATTGATAAATTCAGCGAGCGCGATAGTGGTATAATTTTTGATGGCTTAGAATCTGCCAAGTTTAAAATTACTCTATTAGAAAATTAACTTGGTCGAGGCTCCTTCAATCTTCCAAAACGTTAAGAGCTAAGAATGCAGTCATTTCTGTTGATTGTGAATCACAGTGTTTTAAGTATGCGGTATTGTTTATTCTCCACTATCATGATGTACAGAACAACCGTTTCCGTAGAAGCAAATATCATGAATGGGAGAATTAATTGAAGTTTGATGACTGCAATAGCGAAAACATGAAGTTTAAAGATATAGAGAAATTTGAAAAATTAAATGAAATTATAATAGTTGTTCACATCTGGCAAGAGGGGCTTAAGGACATGCGCAACAACAATCGTTTATCAACTTATGATCGGGTAGTCAATCTCCTGCTAGTATATAAAAATGATCGTGCAAATTGGCATTACTGTGGTATTCCTAAAATGACTCGACTATATTCCCACTGAACATCTAGAAGAGGAGAGTATTTCATATGTGACCGTTGTATGCGTCCCTTCTGGTCAAAAGATAAATTTGAAACACATTATGAATGGTGGAGGCGATGTAAACTGCAAATAGAATGCATGCCCAAAGATAAAAAGTTTTCATATAGAGAGAAAGGTGATGAATTAAGTCCTCTTCGTGTCATCTATGCTGACATCGAATGCTATATTGATGGTAACACCCATAAAGCGGCAGCCATATCATGTTATGAGGTATGGCATGATAACTTCAAAAATAAAAATAATATAATGCACGTCTGGCAAGGTGAGGATTGTATACATAAATTCTTACAATTCATCGAAAGCGCTGTCAAATTTCAGCAAAAATATGACAGTGAACTCCAACGCAGATCATTGAATATGTCTGCAGATGATCACGTAAAATTTGGAAGTTGTAAAGTCTGCCCAAAATGTAATAAAACGTTTGATGAAGATAGAATCAAGAAAGTGCGCAACCATGATCACATCACTGGTAAATTTGGAAACGCGCTATGTACAAGATGTATTTTTCCACTGAGACTGAAACGGCGTACTCTACCCGTTATTTTTCATGACTTCAAAGGTTATGACAGTCATATGATAATAAAAGGGGGGTTAGGAAAAATGAAAGAGTGGAAGTTAAGTGTAATAGCTCAAACGAGAGAAAAGTTCATGGCCATTACAGCAAAAAGTAGCAGTTGACAAAACTAAAGAAAATAAGACAGTCTATTTTGATATAAAATTTTTAGATTCCTATCAATTCATGGCTTCATCGCTAGCATCTCTCGTTCAAAATCTTTAGTCTCTTCCACTAACTCAAAATTTAAAAAAACAATATCTTAACTTGACGGATGAAGTCATCACACGCAAAGGAGTGTTTCCATATGCATACTTTGATAACATTTCTGAACTTACTGAGACTTCTCTTCCATCAATAGACAAATTTAAAAATGACTTGACTGGTGTAGAATGCAAGGTAGAAGATTACAACCATCAAGGGCGGCGGAGCGCTTTTTCTGTTGGGGGGGCAGCGGTTGTTAATGAGAATTTCACTTGAACGTTTTTTGTTGTTTATTCAATTATTTATCTGGGCTTATTTGTGTATGTTCATGTGTATACGGTACCTCAAAGGGCTGTTTACAAATAATTCTTTCAACCTTCTGAAGGACATCTTGTTAAACATAATATATCAGCAAATATTTTTCAGTTTAAACTGTCTATGGGTATTTATATCATGGTTAAGGCACGCTTTTCCCGGTAAATTCAAACTCTACTATCGCAGTTTCCATGTATTTTACCCTTAAATCATACACACACAGTTGCTTACAGTTGTTTAGGCTACTATAGGCTAATGCAAACGTACAATTGTTGAAATTTGAATTGAAGGAACATTGTATATGTACATTGATTCAATTAAAAATGATCTTCATAATGGCTTGATGTTTGTCTTTATTTTAGACAATTGCCAAATACAGATTTCCTCTGTGGGCATCTGCTCACAAACTATTTGAGTATTTCCTCCTTATTCAGATTCCGCGACTGTGCACGGAACAAATGAATAATCATTAAATGTGTTAGGCGAGCTTGTCCCATAGTCGACCTGAGATAGTTTTTTATATACCGTAGGTGCGAAAATGACCTCTCGGCAGTTGCAACCGACGTTGGAGCAGCCATCACTAGTTTGCATAGTTTGACACACTCCGATAGCATATTCCTGACTGTCGGTCCAGCTTCTCTCAGTGCTTCGATGATAGTAGGTACGGTTTTATGACTTCCCAATGTTGGTAATAGTCGAAGTTGTGCCGATAACATAGGGACGTCGAAACCACTGGAGTGAATCCCAAGGAGTTCTTTGAGTGTCTTCTCGTCATATTGATTTTGTGTCAATATGTATTCCAGATTGGACAAACTGAAATCAGATATTTCGTCACACAATCTCATAGCGAAAATTGTTTCAAATTTCTTCAAATATGATTGGTAACCTCGCAGCTTGGTACGTATATCTGGTTTCGTAGATTTCGAAGAAGCAAGATCAGTTATTGTACTAACCACTGCATCATAATGTTCAATGAAGCGAACGAAAGCCTTGTGCCTTACCGTCCAACGTGTAAGGCATATAGATAACCGCCGGGTTTTCTTAATTTGTTCAGTGCTGGAATCCTCAACATATTTATTGAATATGTCAAGTCTAGACGCAGAAGATCTCAGGCACGAAGCAATATCACGGACACAGTTTAAGGCGTCGGATATCATGGAAATCTGCAATAGACGATAATTCTTAATAATTTATATGAAATATGAATTCATACATTCTAAAGGAATGCATGAGTAACTTCTGTCATAAAAAAATGTGAACATTTGAAATCAACATTTGAAATAGTAAATCAATTTAAGGACGTTTTTAAGAAAGATATTTTTCAGACAAAAACTTTGCTGAAAACGGAATATTCTAAGCAAAGAAAAGAATGAAACATGACATTAGGGTGGATATGTAACAAAATGTAGATAACATTAGAATACAATTCCTTTTGAAAAATATGTTTAAGGTCACTATTTTTTTTAGATAAAAGGTTGAAGCGCAAAAAGCAACTAGAAGTATAGAGGTATAATAGCTATAGCTTAATAATTTGTCTACGTATATGATAGCATACTTATACTTATATAATATTAATGATAAAATAATGAAATAGCATCAATAAAAGACGAAAAAATTCATACATTTGCTTCAATATTTACCTCTTTTGCTTCTTCGACTAGAGCTAGATCCAAGGAGTGATTGCAACAGTGGATGTAGCTTGCTAGCGGTTGTGACCGACGAATATGAGCTTGGCATCCGTTGAATCGTCCTTTCATGTTTGCTCCACCATCAAAGCACTGCCATCTAAGCTCTTCCCAGTCGATTCCAAGGCGAAGGAAAACATCTTTAATTACCCGGAACAGAGTTTCTCCAGTGCTGTTTGGTGCCTCAACAAAGCCGAGAAAATATTCGGTTGGCTTCAGATCTTCACTATTGACGAATCGGATACACAATGAAAATTGCTCTTTGCCACTTATATCTGTTGTTCCATCAGCAATAACAGAACAGTAGGGACTGTCTCGTACTTGTGAAAGAAGATCCCTTTGAATCTTATGAGCCATTATCTGTAAAAGCTCATTTTGGATATCGTGGCTCAAATAATTTTCGCGCCGATTTAACCAGTCAGCCAGTTCCGGTAAGTCTTCTGCTCTGTCTTCCAGAAACGACATCAGGTTACTATGCTTCTCAGAAACATTATGATCATTATGACCTCTTAAAGCCATTCCTTGCATTGCGAGTAACCTTACATTTCTGATAACTTCCAGGTAGGCTACACGGTTTCTACGTTGTTCTATTTCATGTGCGCTATTCAATTGAGTAACAACAGAAACTCCCCATTGACCAATTGTCTTTTCATTTGCCAGTCTATGTATTTCAGACTTTTCATGATCCTTGTATCTATCAAAAGCCTTCTTCCACTTCTTGAATCCAGTTAGAAATGCAGTTTCTCTGAAGTCAGTCCTTTTAAGAAGTTGCTTCTCCAGTGCTGCGCTACAGACATGACATACGACATGATCGCTTGCCTTATCGTAATGTAGCCAAGAATGTTTAGTAAAATGAGCAGTAGAACACCGACGTCCATTAGTTCGAGTAAATTCAAAGGAGGATGGAGGATGAAAGGGGACATCTTGTCTTTCCGTTTCAGGAACAGTAGCAATTCTGCTTTTCTTAGCAGGTGGTTCATCAGAATGCTTATCGAAGGTCGAATCAACTCCTGTCGTCTCCAGATTCAGACTACTACTGGATTCATCAGTCATAGAATGCGGCCGTTTTGAAGAGGATGGTAGGAAAAAGTCGGTTATTCTTTTGTGAGGATGTTGCGGATTCATTTCCTCTAAATAAAAATTATATTGAAGGATACATCAAAACATGAATGTGATATTCTAAATAAATTCGGGCAGCACTTCCCCTTGGGACGCGCCCTTATTCAAGTTAGCTAAAAATCTGACCAGAGGGACAGGTAGGGGCCGCGCCCAGATAATCAGTTAGCTACAGCTTAAGAGGAACATACACAAAAAATTCATAAGAACATTTCCCTGTAAAAAATTTGACCAGAAGGACAGGTAGGGGCCGCGCCCAGATAATCAGTTAGCTACAGCTTTAGAGGAGCATGAACATAAAATTCATAAGAACATTTCACTGTAAAAAATTTGACCAGAAGGACAGGCAGGGGCCGCGCCCAGCTAGAAACCAGTGTTTACATCATTAGGGGAGACCGGGCTGAAATATGAAATGTATATTTTAAATAAAGACTGCGTACTTCACATACATGACTGCTGAGTAATTGCTGATATGCCAATTATGTACATGTACATTATTTCCATGCTTCGTTGAATCATCAAAAATTTTAAGATAAATCTATGTGACCTTAACGAACCTGGGAATTACAATAACAAAACATACAACAGATTTCGTCTTGATTCACTTATCTCTATAACACCTTTTGACGGTTTTTTGACGTAATCTGATCCAACTGTTCCTTAGTAGGCGTATCTAATCAGCAATCGACTCTTCCGTCAATGAGATTTTCTCAGAGAGGGTTACGTCTTGGCTACACACCTCAGATAAGCCTATTACAGGTAATGTTCAGATAAATTGTTATACTTTTACTAACTCATGCATTTTAGATAACGGATCATGATGTGTGGAAGGATTCATTTGTGTATTTTTGCAAGTAGGTATTGGTCCTTAATTCCTAACCTAACTACCCTCAAGGTGAGAAGGAACCACCCTCTCACGATCGGAGCTGCTGGCGAATTGAGTGCAGCATTAAACTTCCGTCTCATCTATCAGGTCGGTCCTTCTCGAATGGTTGATTCGATCAGGGTACCTGCTAGATTCACTGACTGTCGAAGTCGCTGCATTCAACACTACCCCCAGACAGGTCATCCGATCAAGGTAGGGGCGGAAAAATCATACTAATTTATTAAGGTGGCCAACTTATCTAGGGGACATCCTACTTCTGATGGCCTAGTCAGTGATGCATCTAAGCCCGTGAGTTTTTCTTCCTCCGACTGCTTCGTTAGCGTTACTCTAACGCATTCCCACCAAAGACAACCACCCAGGAATGGTACCCGGGGCCGAGGGTTGCCACGTCGAAGTAAGTCGAATCTGCTACCAGAAACGACGCAGCGACAGGGCTCTGGTGCCGCTGTGGAGGTTACTCCATACCGAAAATTGCATCACCGACCTTGATTGAGATTTCATCATTTCATTTCATTCAAAGTACAAGTTGCTCATAGATATACTTACTGTTCAATTAAGAGATAACTGAGATGAGTTATGGACGACAAACTGAATCAAGTCAATATGATAAATTGAATCTGTAGCTGCGAACAAAGTGCTTAGAAGTCAAGCCATATTTCTGTGAACAAATGAAACCTGAGAAACTTACCCTAGCCATGTTGATTGGAAAATGCAGCCATAAACATTTGCGCACGGATCAGACTTACCTCATTTCTTCAATTAATGGATTTAACAGGTGTCAAACATTGCATTCCAAAATATCCAATTGTGTCAGCTCAGCAGGAAGTCCGCAACGATTCTCGCTGAATCGCCTCTTTATCGTCATAAACAAAGATGTTTAACATTTCATTTATCGATAATAAAAGCAAGACTACATGTACATACAGAACTTTTCGCCAATTTTCAAGCAATATCCACAAAGATCCATCAAATTCCGACCCAGGAAGTTGGAGAGAATCAACTAATTTCACTTGTTTATCAATGAGATCATCACCTGCATTCTACACCGTGCCGCATCGTTTGCAGATGAAGGATGAAAGTGGAAACTTAACTAACAGTCAAACATAATGAACACTTTTATAGATTTACGTAAATCAAGAATCGTAAATGTGTGAATAGGCAATAAATACAACCTTCTTTCAATATTCTTTGCTGAATATCGGATTTTGGGAAGGGTTGTGTTTCTATACAGTGATTTCTACAATTAGATTATTCACGTTTTCTCTTAATCAATCCCTATAATTTGATACATTCAATAAATTTGACTAAGATTATGCAGAAGTCAGAAGTTGGATACAAATAAAGATGATGCTGAGGATTCTACAGGGGGCTTGGCCCCCCTGGCCCCCGTCTAGTTACGGGCCTGATCATATCCCTTGCCGTATCGTCTGCAGATGAAGAATTAAAGCGGAAATTTTATTAACAGACAAAATTGATGAAAACTTTTAGAGATTGAAATGTTAACTTAAAAATTATAGTTTCAGAAATACAGAAATTAGTTAATTAAATCAGAATAATGCGTCAATAAAGGTTCATCTTTTGCTAGTTACGCGTCAGATTTCGCTTTGTAGTTTTCACTGTAGGCCCACTGTAACAACTTTCCCCGTGTAACAACTAGCCCCGGTCCGCCCTACCCGTCTTGGTCAATCCCCCGCCAGGCGCGGGTCACTCCTCAGGTGTCAACTGATGAGGCAATATCTGATTATGAACGCTGGCTAGCACTTTCATTCATCGTTTTGGGGAAGACCATTGCATCATGAAGAGGAGAAATTAGAGACGACTGTCATAGACACCAACAAGTTAACTTAAGGAATAAATAGCTGAAACATAATTAGGACAGACAAGAAATGAAATAAACGCAATATTTGACAGAAGATGACAGTTTCAACTTTCAGTGACATCTCTATCCGCCACATATTTCTGGCCTAATACACCTAGAAAATTTTGGGGGGGGCAAGAAGATACTCTTGCCCCCCATGATATTTCTTGGGGGGGCAGTTGCCCCCGCTGCCCCCCCGGCTCCGCCGCCACTGACAACCATGCTCAAGTTGCATGGACAAAATTTGCCTGTCAAACGTTTAGCGATTATATGATCGCCTATCTAAAATTTGATGTATTTTTGCTGGCTGATGTATTTCAGGAGTTTCGACGAATGACATTAGAAGAAGATAAATTAGACCCCATCCACTTTGTCAGTTTTCCAGCCAGTCATTCCAGTCTCCTTTTAAAATGACTGGAGAGATCATCCATCTTTTGCAAGATCCAGAGATGTATAATTTATTTGAACGAGGAATTCGCGGTGGTCTCAATTTGTAAATAGGCATCAAATAAAATCAAAAATAGTAGATGATGATCAGATTCATCTTAAGTACTATGACCAGAATAATTTATATGGTAGTTCACTGTCCAAACCTCTACCTCACTCTGAGTTTAGCTGGTTGGGTGATAATGAAATTCAGCATTTCTCCAACCCTTCAAACATACTAGCTATTCCAGATAATGGTGATTGAGGATATTATTTTGAGATAGATCTTATCTATCCAAAAAGTATTAAAAAATAAAACTGTGGATTTTCCACTTGCACCCGAATCAGGCGAAGTGACTGAAGATATGTTTTCGGACTTTACGAAACAATTTCATAGAGATTTAGAAGGGAGCGGACAGCCCAAGTATAAGCCTTGCCGTAAACTTTTGCTTACTCAATTTGATAAAGAAAATTATTTAGTCCACTTCTCTATCTTAAAATTTTATTTAGAAATAGGGATGATTTTAAAAACAGTTCACCGCATTATCAAACTTAGACAGAAAGCCTTTCTGAAACCTTATATTGATAGCCCCAAAATAATTTTGAAAAGAATTTTTATAAATATAAGAATAATAGTCTTTTTGGTAAGACGATGGAGGACGTTGGAAAGCGTATTAACTATGAACTTGTGAATCATAACGATAAATTTCAAAAGTTAGCGGCATCACCTCTCTTTATTGATAGAGATATTATAGATGATGAGTTGGTTGGTGTTAAAATGATAAAATAGGAAGTAGAGTTGTGCAAGCCCACCTACATTGGACAAGCTGTGTTAGATTATTCCATGCTTGAAATGTATCAACTCTTCTTCAGAATGTTAAAACCATGCCCTCTAATTAAAGACGTGCGTTTGCTGGGCGGTGATACCGACAGTTTCTTTTTAAGTATCGCTGCTCAGAAAGAGTTAAATTTCAATGAAGTTGGAAAATCTTAAGAAAACTATTTTGGTATATCAAATTATCTTACAGATCACCCACTATACTCTACTAAAAACAAAGCAAAATTAGATGCTTTAAAGATGAAATGACAGGAAAGAAAATTAAGGAAGCGTTCTTCTTCATCCTAAAATGTATTCTATGAAACCAAAAGACTCCAGTGACAGTATTATGCGCGGAAAAGGCATATCTAAATCGACTGTTGTAAATATGAAACATATGCCTATAAGATGGCCTACATAAATAAGAACAGAACGTTTTTCAACATGACCATCTTAAAATCAAAGACACATGAGGTAAAAACTCATACATTTAGGAAGAGAGCACTTTAAGCGTGGGAGGATAAGAGGTGTTGGATCTTCGACATGGACATCCTGACACAAACATATCACCACCCAAAAGAATTAAACTCACGCTACCACATTCAGGAGATGTATAAATAGATTCATTCTTAAATCAGTATTTTGATGATGTTTTTTGCTGATATTCATTGTTGCTTTATGTATCGCTTTCGATTGCACTTTCTTGTGAATATATGCCTACAGTCAGTTCATTCCCACTATATCTGTGAAAAGACTTTCCCACTTTGTCAACACTTCTTCAAAACACTTTTTCATACATATCTTCTTATTTCAATAAAATTTTACAATGACTTTGCTTTGTTTTCCGAAACACTTAAGTTATGAGGGATTTAGTATCTTTCACATGAATGCACTCATGTAAACCATCTGTTATTTTGAGAAAAATGGACGGGATAGTTTGTTTGATAACAGGATGGTAGAAAATAGGTTTAAACATCTTTTCAACGATTCCATAGGAAGCGTCTTTATCATGAATGAAATTACGTAAAATGTATTCTTTTTCTCACCAACATAAATAGTTGAAATCAGATCACTTTGAATGTAGAGATGTTGTTCATGTTTATCAATTGTCATTGGTATTCCTACACCAATCGTGTATGAAGTAGCAAGCTTATCTTGTAGCAATGAAGAGCCAAAGAGTTTTTTCAAATTGTTACTCAATTGACATTGAATGTGATCACCCAGCTTCAGAGCAGCACTTTCATTTTTAATTGAAAACGAAATGTGATGTGTCTTTGCATCATATCTACTTTTCAACACTTGCTTCAACTTATGTTGTATATATGGATTTATGAAACAAATAAAGTTTTCAACTGTATTGTATAGACGCGGCATTGTATTGATGCTAACGTTAGTTTCTTGATAAGATTGGTAAATTTTCTTGATGCGATCACCATAGATGTCCACCCACCATTCATCATTAACTGAATCAGCTTTAGTGTGATATTCATGAGAAGCATAAACCAATCCGCTTCCAATAATAGGCGATACATGTCTTACAAAATGACGCAAGGTTGGAGGGAAATAAACTGTAAGTTTGTCATTATATTTCTGAATAACCAACTAATCCTTCTCAGCCATGACTTTCTCTCCATACTTGTTACCCACAGTCTCATTCCATCGTTTTACTAACTCAATAAGTGTCAAAGGCTTGACACCACGCTTTTTCAAAATGATGCGTTCTTCACATTCTACAACATCTTCGTCAAATATTTTAAATTTATAATGAAATTTGTTTATTCGGTTTGAATAGATTTTTGTAACATTTGCAATAGTCATTGATGTCAGATGCAGACTGTATCCAAAACGGAGATGTGGATAGAATTTATTATCCAACCTCAATGTAGGACCTTTAGTAAAAGAGTGAAAACAATAGAAGTGTCTCCCGTGCCTTTCATAGATAGTAAACTCATAAACTTTCAGACCCTTATTCTTCATGATGGAAGTATTGCCACTAAGTAATCCCTTAATGATGTTATTTTGTTGTTGTTTTAATTGTATGGAAACTTGAATGCATTATTCATCGTTATTCTATCATGGGTGCGAGGAGTCAATACCATTTCTTCCAATTCAATCACATTCTGAATATTACTATCATGACAAATGCTGGAAACACCTACTTCCCATTCACCTTCTAGAAGTAATGGACGATTTAATTTCACTCGACAGTCTGATGTTTCATTATTGGGAAATTTATTCATAGAAGCATTACTGGTTAAGTAGATTAGGAACGAATCCTTATTTTCACTTTCCACATCATTCACATTGAAAACATATATCTCCACACTTTTGCATTAATTCTTCATTCGAAAATTGAGTGTGATACTTGTCACAGCATCTTTATGAAAAGGAATCAACGCACCAGCATCGTCATAAATTGCAATATCAATTTGTGGCATATCGTTTGATTTCATGTTTGTATAATGCACTTTCTGAAAAGTATGCTCAGATAGAGTACTATTGCTTTTTGGTTGGTAGGGTATCATTGCTAGCAATGGAGCTTCAACATCTCCCACACGTACATCTTCACCAATATTGGAATATACATGTATCTGAAAATAGTTAATACGACGCGATAACGATATGCTCGCGCTAGCTTTTGTTACAGTACCACTTTTAAAAGTCTTTTGATCAAAACCAAAAATGTCCATTAGAGTTTTATCCATAATTAGTTCAATACCTTTTCCACTTATAGTGAGAGACAAAGTACCTTCTTTTTCAGAAAAAGAAATATGCTGTTCATTAATTGCTTCATTCAAATAATTTATAGC
The DNA here is from genome assembly GCA_907163375.1 of Prostheceraeus crozeri. Classification (NCBI taxonomy): domain Eukaryota; kingdom Metazoa; phylum Platyhelminthes; order Polycladida; family Euryleptidae; genus Prostheceraeus; species Prostheceraeus crozeri. The sequence continues at coordinate 56,222 of CAJQUW010017053.1, forward strand.
CAATTTCACTGAAGTGATAATGCGATGTGTCAACACTCTTGTTTAATGTAACATACCACCTAAAGGATCTATACACTTTCTGTATAAAGATACGGACCATTTTGTATCAAATTGATTTGAACTATTATGTCCCAGATAGCGCATATTAAATTTTCCATGAAGAGCTGCAGAACGATGTCGCAAGAACTGATGAAAATCTTCTGAACAAACCCATACTAGATCATCATCCTTTAGTTTATTGATTACGATATTATTAGACCCTTTGTTGTAAGTTAATGTTGCCACTTGTTTACCATCTACTCGTAGGTGATAATTAAATTTCTTCAATAGTGCTTCAGGATTCATGTTCGTCTTTCTTGCCTTAATCACAATGTTCTTCACCAACGTCTTTTCATTTTTCGGAATAAGATCCAGTTAATAGGCTTTCTCTTCATAAATTAAATTTTTGCAACCTCTTGGATAGTAATTAGCTTTATAATTATCATAGCTTGTCAAGGCGCTAGCAAAGTAACCTAAATCATTTCTTAAACTCGGACTCAAAGCAACAATCCAATGTTTATCAACCGTATGATACATATCATCATAGTCACAATTCGGCCGTCGCAAGGCAAATCCACGTATTTTAAAATACGTGGTTTTGGCTTATTTAACAAATACATGAAGTTTGGAATATATATTTTTGATCTGTAGGTATGAAATGACTCATACTTTGATAGTTAATCTTCTAGACTTGATCATAAATGAGTATCTTGGGCTAATTTTTGCTTTTTCTCTGGAGAACATTATTATAATACATTCCTCAAGCCAAAACCACGTATTTGAAAGATATCTATAATATCGTTATCCGGAACAAGGCAGATCCACGTATTTTAAAAACTATCAATTCAACAAGGCAGAACCACGTATTTAAGAGACACGGCAATTTCTATGCATGCAATTCTCATGATTTCTCTAAATTGACAGCAAAACCATAGTAATTTGAAAAATTCTCTGAGCAAAGATATCGAGGCGATTGCTATGTTTTCATATCATTCTTCCCACGCATCGGCACGCTGTGGAATATCGCATGCGTGTGTGAATGATGAACAATGCCTAGTAATTAGACTACATGACTTGTGCTCTGCTTGACTTGACTTGACTCTGCTGATTGGATGTTGTATGCCGTACTGCCGTCGAAATTTTCATTGAGATCTCGTATTTGATTGTCAGCGAAAATCCTTACAACTTTTCTATATCTTTTAGCACCATTCTCTTAATCACGTGATGAGGATAAAATCGCATTTTATTTTGTTTAATTTGGTGCAGTACTAGCTGAGATATTGCCAATATAGTGTTTCAGCGACTTTGTCTCAACAGTCGAGCCATTCATTAATGGTGTAATTAAGACAGTTGAACTTTGAGTCTAAACGAATTTTTCGACATAACTTCGGAATTACTGGTGCGATTTCGAGAGACAAAACTTTGTTTTGATGGTTATGAAATGATAAATACAACTTTAGTTTCACTTTTTCGATATCTTACAACTTTTATTAAACTGAATTCTCACCTGACAATCAACTCGGTCAATGCCGGCAGTTTTGCTATTGTTGCTATCGTGCGAAAAATAACACAATCTGAATCCACACGAAGTACCAGTCAAACCATGGTCAAAACTTAGGTGAACGCTAGGAATCGTTCAAGCATACCAACTAGGATTTCCCCCAGTGAACCCCTACGTAAAGATCATAGGAAAAAGATCTTAGGAATTGTTGTAGCATACGGCCCGTGGTCTGAGAATTTTATAGACTACTAAAAGTATTCAACATCAACAAGCCAAAATCACGCATTTTAAGAAAGCTATCGACATAGAAATTTTTGTCTCATCATCAACAAGCCAAAACCACGTATTTTAGAATATACTGAAAATTTTTCGACATCAACAAGGCAAAACCACGTATTTTAAAAAATGCTAACGACATAGAAATTTTCGTTCGACTTCAACAAGCCAAAGGCACGTATTTTGAAACAGTGTTGGTGTAGATATTTAACAATGTTTAGACGATGATTTCTCAAAACACAGTTTTTTAAAATACGTGGATTTGCCTTGTGACGGCCGAATTGTCGGGAGCAAACTCGACAATGTGCCTACATGCTTTATTCAGGAAATCAAATACGAATTTTTTACATGTTGAGAAATCTTTCTTCGGCCATTTCGGGATGCAAACTCGACATCCCTCTTCACACTGATAGGCATCTGTACGTCTCATATTAATAGTCATCACTTCATGATCAAAAGTATAGACATATTTACTGTGAACAACTTGGGTGACGCCTACTTCCCACTTCCCATTCAGCTGTTGTGCATTATCAATAGGAGTAGAAAAGACAGCAGCTCGATTTCCAACAAATCTATTGGATGCCACATTGCTAAGCAAAACATGATAGAATAACATTTTCATTTCGGTAATCTATACATCATTTTGCATAACATCATGAAGACTTGGATTTTGGACTCTCTACAATATATTAAAGTTGATCGCGATGGAAACGTTCACTTCAAGAATTCTTATGGAAATACATCGAAAGGAATTACATTAACATGGCGACAATTTTTCAATCTTAATGATATCATGAGGGATTTGGAATATTTCAAAACGTTGAAATTCATCTCCTTGGGTAATCAAGATTGGCTTCAACATCACCGAAATGAAATTCAAATCTATCGTTCTCATCTCTCCATCAATTTCTCATTTCGCAAATGTAATTGGGAAAAATATGAAAGATGTGTACAGCGCTCCATTATGTCATTCATTCGACGCGAGTTCATCGCATTGCTACGCAAATCTTAATCAGACACCATCTTCAACACAATGTCACACTCCATCATGAAGACTTGGAAATTGAGTTTCCTACAATATGTTGAGATTGATCATGAACGAAACGTATGTTTCAAAGATTTTACTGGAAATGTAGGAAGACTATTTGCTTTATCATATCGACATTTTCAGTCTCTAAATCATATTGTGAAGGACTTAAAATACTTCTATATGAAAAAACATTCACGCATAGGAAATTGCATATGGTTGTGACTCAACAAACAGCGAATTCAAATCCATCATTCACAACTTTCTACCTACTTCACATTTCATCAAGGCAGTTGGGAAAAGTATAAAAGGAAGATACATCGCTCTATTTACTCATTTCGTGATCATAAAACGTCATCGCTACACCATCGTCAACATTCTCCGACGCATCAGACTCTACACGAAAATCGATCTCGCAACATTACATCAACAAATTCCAAATAGCAAGTATTATCCGGATCGACCGCAAATGTTAGTGGTGAAGATGAGCAATTTTCGGAATCTTCAACTCTTCCCAAATGGAACTGTTCAGATTCTCGGCGCCCTTTCTCATTCATCAGCGCGGTTTAATGCGCTTAGAGCTACAGAAACTACTACTACGGATATGGAAGAGGGACAAGTGTGTGATGTCGAATCTGACTGTGGACAATATGGTGATCTCTACTCAATTGAGTGAAGATGTATCGTTTTTAAAGATTCATACCAGCAGTTTCAATTTGTGTTATGAACCAGAACTTTTTCCCGCGGCTCTCATTAGTTGCTGGTTATCTGTACATGTTGCAATCTTTCATAATAGTAAAGTTATCATTACTGGACTGAAATCTGAACTGCAAGCAGATACGATCCTAGACTATTTAATCGAGTATGTACATAACCAACGGATTGTAAAATAAAAACAATTTTTATTCCAACATGATGCTTTTTATTTCAAATCATTATAGAACATACAAATCATCTTTTCATTAGAAGATGGATTACATGAAAACTTTTGAATAACAGATTTAAATTGGTGTAATGTGAACGTTTTAAAATGAAGTACAATATGAAGGCGCCACAAGTTGATGAAAGTGGATGTTGCAGTATGCGCTCATTTCGTTGATATTGACGAATATGCTTTCTCAACCACTGCTGTTGGTATATTCGGAGGTTGAGCAAGAGATACAAATAGTTCACCACGTCTGTCTTTTCCAATAAAGATAGCTTTTCAATGCACACCTTTAAAATTTTGTGAATGAGTGTTTAATACGATAAAGATGGGATACTGTTTTCAGTAGTCTTTACGGTATCTAGCGAATAGATATTATCAAAAGCTTTCAACGTAGCTTCATCTGCATTACGCTGCACTTTAGTTTTTATATCGTCAGCATTCAACCAACTCATTAGCGATTATAGTGAAGAATCACGTCACGATACTTAGTTATTTCAATACTTGAGTCAAAGACTGCATAAATTAATACATTGATCGTCTCCGTTAGCGTTGTTTTGGACTCCAGATCCAAGCGAATATTATGAGGAGCGTTAGCTTGACGACAAGGTGCACTAATATCGCTGTCGGCAGTCAAATCAAATGCATAAATAGTATATTCATTTTTAAATTTTTTATTGTGAGTCCGTTGGTGTCGTCTGTGTTGTGAAAGCCAAAGTCATTCATATAATCAACATAACTACACAGAAATTGACAGGAAGTGAAATCTGGTTTATAGGGCGGAGCAGGATGACTAACACCATTTACATGCAAAGCAATTTCACTTAAATTGTTGTGTTTGAAGTTGAAAGGATTCTTCTTGACATTACCATTGAATGCATCATTTTCAACCATTGCTACCATGAGGAGCTTTGGCGCTTCCGATGGAAAAAGACCATCTTTCATAAAACTCTTTTGATCTTTAGGAATAGTAAATGTGAGAAGCTTTGTATGTTGAATGGGATAAATGGCATTGTTGCAGTTAAGACCCTCAGCATGTCCTCTAATTACACTTGGATTAGCCACCACTCGACGAATGTATGCTGTAATATCTTCCACATGAATTTTAAATTTCACAACTGAAGCAAATGCATTCAACAAAAATTCAGGCTGATTCAATGTAAGTTTGAGTCGCATACTGGTATTAGAGAGTAAAGTTCCATCTTCTTGTTGAATTCTAAACCTCTCATCAAACATCGCATAACTCAAATCAATGTAATCATCGCTAGCGCCAGGATAAACAAATTCAATATGACCAGTATTCTCAGCTGTACGAGGATAATAATCTATAATACTTGAACTAAGAATATCTGTCTGTATTGCTTGTTGATCAAATAAGCAAAAGCAAAAGCCTGAAGTTTTGCACTCCATGATTAGAAGTTACGTCAGCGTCTTCGTTTAGCAATTGATGAAAGATTACAGCGCGCGCGACGTTTGCGTGAATGCCTTTTCTTAGTTTTGTTTGAAGCTCGCTTCTTACCACCTCCGCCCTGATTTCTTTTCTAACATTCATTCGTTAAGGTGCTTTCTTTTGTTGGGTAGTATTAAAAGCTTGCTGTAATGTTTTTCCAACGATTTAGTAAAGTACTCTTTACATTTTTACCACTGGTAATATCATTAACAACATCACCAGCAACGCCAACAGCATTATTGAAAATAGTTCGTTTTAAAGATCTTCCGACAGTAGATAAGAGAGGTGCTACAACAGAGTTCAGCGCACCAAATATGCTACCTCCACATTGACGGCGGGTGCCGCTGTAAATTGCACCCACGCCACTTAGATAGGAGGGGCGTGAATAAAACGATGCAGTCGGATTCATAACTTAGACCTTGACATTACAAGTTATATCTTTGCATAAATCACTGACGATTGCGTAGATGAAAGCTGTCTGAACGACGCATCCAAGAGTTCATACTTGAAGGATAACCGACCCATTTAACAAGACACCATTCTTCACCTTGTCGTTTCTTACTTCGAATGATTTCTCTACTAAATATGTTTCACTCTGAGTGACCAACTCAATCTCATCACGATAAAAGCTACCATCAATTTCTTCATGATCGTAATCTTTCAACTTGTAAGTTGTTGGGGAGTCTTTTTCATTGATACTTGAAACTGAAAATTTCTTCTTTCCAATTCGGGAGATAACCTTTGGCAAAAACACTCTTAACTTTTGATATGCGAACTTTATCATCTATTTTCACATCACTTTTTGCATTATTACGCTTGCGTTGGAATGTTTCACGCACTCTATCTACGTTGTCAGCATTCATATTCACTGGTCTGAGTCCAATAGAACGATGAATAGAGTGATTGTAGGCATGTAGCGTATCTTGTAGAACCTTTGTCCAATTTTGTGTTAAGTTGGCAGTGAAATGTCGCCATAAGCGATTTTTTAATGTGCGATTAAAACGTTCAACTAGTGCAGCCTTGAAAGCACTCTTTACGCTAAACAGCTCAATATCATATCTCTCAAATAATCTTCCCACATGTGGACTTTCGAAATCTTTTCCTTGATCACTCTGAATTCTCTTTGGAATATGACCCTCTCGGAAAATTGACTGGAATGCCTTTGCTACTCGTCTACCTTCTATAGTTTTTAAAGGTTCAGCCCACGCATAACGCGAGAAAATATCAATTACGGTTAAGATAAAATTGTGTCCCGAGTTATGTTTTGAAATAGCGGCAATGTCACACAAATCTGCTTGCCACTGTTCATCAATTTCATGAACAATATAATGGCGGGTGCGGTACTTCTTTTTCGCTTGTTTGTGGAGTGTATATGTAGCTTGACCCGTTAACCATCGTTTCACTTGTGAGTGTGGAAGACCGCTCGCTTTTGACAATTTCTTTATAGATGCAAATCCTGCAGGATGTTTTGTATCATAATTTATTGACTTTAAAAGTTCATCCGATGACGACTGACTCATTCTCCTTCTTCTCATGTTTTTGCTTTCTTACCTTTTTGCATTTACAGCAACCACAGGATTCATGGGATTTCTGTTTACATTTCTTAGGAGTCTCATTGTGAGAGCTGGCACAGCAAGTACAAGTTACAGATACATTTACTTCCGGGGGATTTTTACATGGTAAGCAACACATCTGCTTCATATTACTAGTCTGAGAACATGTATTTCTTTGGATGAGTTCTTCTACGTCGTTCTCTTCCCCTTGTTTGCTTGATGGATGTGGGAGGGGATTTAGAAGGTGATCTCTTAAACCAATTCCTTGGCATTTTCATTTTACTCTTAACCGGTGAAATAGATGAAGTAGCATCAACTGCTGAAATAGAATCAAGTTCTTTCAATGTTTCATTATTCAAAGAAAATTTTGGAACATTGTGCTTTTTCAATAGTTTAAGAAAGTAAGACCAACCAGGTGGGACATATCCTTGACGGGGCTTTCTGTGTATTGCATACTGAATCAAGTCTTCATAACGTGAAGCGTTAATAGTTTCATTTTCATCTGTAATGATTTCACCTCTATCATTCACAGTGAGATATGGTTCAATGCTGTTGAAAAGGGACATTGCATGTGCGCGAGATGCTAAAGGTGTAGCAGTCGAAACAGAGTCACTCATCTTATGCTTCAAACTTTTCAATTCTTCGACAGTTTTCGATTGTAATAATACAGCACGATGTGGATATTTGATATGCGCATTTCGCTGATAATTTAATTCATTCTTATAAATTTGATTTGCGAGAAGTTGTCTTACTTGTTGCATGGCAGTCAATTGCACATATTCATCCTGGGGAATAACAACCATGCGAGAATAAGATCTCATAGTTTGTAGATAATCATGGGAGTTTTCAAAATATCACTTCGAAATCTAAATTCTTCCGGACACTTCTGTGTAAAATCAATAAATAAGTAACCGTGTGTTTTTTCAGTTGCTGCTTGAAAAAATTCAATTAAGGCTTTTGAACCTCTTGGCGCTACTTGTCGCGCTAAATTTTCAAATTGACTTCTATGTCGTGGATTCTTAAAAATAGCGTAATAATGTGTATTCAGGTTTCGTGCGCGGGTTTCTTTTCCATCAGGAAACAAATTCTGCGTGATATAGATGATAAAGCATCCTTTTTGATGTGCTGCGCGAGTGAACATATCTGTAACATCTTTAGAATTCTTGCTTTTTTATAATAGATCATCCAAAACAACGACATCATTGGACTGAATCTTATCCACTGGAATAATTCCTTCATTTCGAATAAAGTTACGACGTTGCAATTCCTGAAAGAGTGACGGTTGGTGAATGCCATGTCAACAAATCACTCGATTGATAGGTTCCCTAAACAACCCATTTCTTTTATCTAGCAAATCAGATTGAAAACAGTTTTGCCTGCATGGGATGGACCTGATACAGTCAGAACTTTATCACATCGAAGTCTGAAATCCATTTCAATACTTTGGGGTTCAATATTTGCATAATTAACGCTTAGGATTAAAGATCCTATCCAATAGGTCAACTACTACAGGAGCTAACAGCGGAAGTAACACTGAAAGGAAACCACCCTTTTGTGTTAGAGTTTTCCTCTTTCTTTAAAGGGTAACTTTAGGATTGGAGATGAATCGCAATTTTGTAGTATGTCGCTTAGGTAACTTTCGTTGTTGTGGTGATAATTTGTTTGTCTTCAAACTCCTCACATGAGAAACAATTTCTCGAATAAATTTATCATTAGCATGTCGTATAGCATTATATCGCTGATCTCCTTTCATTCGTTGAATAGCTTGAATGGCCTCAGAAAATTTTGAAGACTTTCAATTTTTTAGTTTCGCCATTTTTCTCTTAACCATTGTTACAACTTGATTTCTCCACATTTGCATAGGTGCTAACTTTAATGACAGAAGTGACACCCAAAATGAGCTATATCACAGTGACTGCATTGCCAAAGTTGAATACAGTATCGTATGAAACAGCGCTGGAAGAAAGTATGTTTATATCTCTTAAAGATACGTTTTTCACTTCCATCCTTTCGCTTACATACATTGCACATATTTTCACTCTTGCTAACAACTTCTAAAGCTAGTTTTTTTGAAGACATGAACTTGCTAGCCTTTTCTAAATAATAGACACATGTGCAGAAGGAATATACTTCGAGAGTAAGTAGACATAACTCGAAAACCAATTGTGCTACGATCAAGTACCATTGCATATTTAAGTTTCTTTTATACAAAAGTTGAATGTGAATATGTGAAATTACTTAAATCACTAGACTGCTACCATGATGGTTAAATGCATCAAGACGTTGACCAATTTTTCCATATGTCTTTCAAAAAATTCTTCAGGATTATCTACAACTTCCATTGAATAGGAAGCAAAGTGGAAGAAACGATCTTCTACCTCTTCTTTCCCAAAATGGCTGAAATTAATTTTTCAACTAATCTCGCTATTAGAAAACGTATCCATTAATTCAAAAATAGAGTGCTAGTATCACCAATAACTGATTTGATGTTGATCTGATCTTTATGAAAAGTTATCACATAATCTTGAATAGTTCCCTTTAAGCTTTTGCTACGAAAACTTAATGTTCCACAATCATTCGAGAAAGACATTATCATCCTTCATCTATCCCACCCGATGCATGAAAATAACAAATCTCTTCATAAAGCATTTATTAAACGACTTTAACAAGCATGCATTACAAATTTTGGGTTCGAAACAGATAAAATAGATACAGTTGGTACCTATCATATAAAGAGCAATGATGACCAAACATTACTTTAGCAGTGTTGAGATATGGAGGGAAAAAGCATTGATTATGAATGTAGCGACTACAACAAACATTTAAAATATGAACACTCAATTCCTTAAAACGTTTAGTGACTTTATGGTAGTGTTGATTAACTCTACTATCCCAAGGTGGAAGTAGAATATCATTGATGATTAGATTTGGACATAGTTTCTTCTCCTTAGTAGGATCATTGCAAAGGATGCATACAATATTAAAAGCTGCTAACCATCTTTTAAAGTCAATAAGAAGAGCACATTCATTAGAAAAGCCATGGTCTTGCAAGTATTGCTGATTAAGTCCATGGATGTGTTTTCTCGCCCAGCTATCAGCGTTGGGATCACACTTGGCATGTTGATGGTATACACTAACAAGTTGATACGACCAATTGTCCATAGCAATAGCACTGACCTCCTGTACAGGTTCCCCCTCACAATCCACAAAAGTGATGATAGATGACTCAAAAGGGAATTACAAATTTTTACTCATCTGAGAAGAGTCCTATAACATATTACAAAATGTTGAAGTACATTGATGCTGTTCATGACAAAATACACAAATAACATGATGGCAGCAAAGAAGTAAAATGTATCTGATCGGTCCACTTCTGCGACACTCAAAGCACATGAGCGAATTGTCATAAGGTAGAGATAGGTAAGGACTACTGATTCTCCTTCTTTGGCTTGCGTTTAGCGGCAGCATTCTTCTCTGACTTGCGCTTTGTACCGCTCTCGTTGAGGATTTGATCAATAATGTCATGAACGTCTGGTTGCTTTGGTATATGTAGGATGGATTGAGCAAGAATCGATATAGAGGCTAATATGTTGTTCTGGTGATAGCCATAATATATTCCACTGATAGCAAAACCAATATTCCAAGTGCCTTCTGCGAGGTCTTCACGTCTGATGGGTGTCACTTCATCTCCTTCCTTTTTATAGTATGAGCACCAATGCGATAGTGGTAAAGAAAGCTTTTTACAATATCTTTCTATGTGGAGTATCATTGTCGTCTCTCGCCTTCCATTCCTTGCTAAGGGGAGTAGGGATGTCAATACTTAATGTTGCAAACTCTTCAATAATATCGAGTTGGCGACGAATGTATGGATTCACAGGAATGACTACGTAGTCCCATAGTGATTGTTCAATATGTTCACTTCATTGGAAGAAATCATTCCCGTTTGCAATACTATGCTATGATCGTAATAACGTATGGCTTGTCTAAATTTACGCTGTAGTGGGGTAGGATTATGTACCTTTGTTGTCTCTTCTACTGGCCTCAACACAAGACGATCTGATTGTAGAGATCCCTGTAACGTCTGAACACTATCTTGTCCAGTAAATGTAGTAGATGTAGTAGATGCCTGAAAATAAAAGAGATGCTATTAAGTTAAGACTCAAGGAAGGAGAGTAAGGAAGGTTCCGACTTACCATTTCAGATGGATAATATAATAGGAATGTAGGGGGAGAATGTGCGTCCGACACCTGTGCGACTCAAAGATAGCATGATTGTCACTCTGAAAACCTCATTATTTATAGAGAAATGCTGGATTCTCATTGGACGTGCTCCTCATTGGCCAATGACATCAAGCTGATTCCAAATCTGGTCTCAGTTTTCTCGTCCGATGTTTCGTTCGCCCGCTGGAGCCCAAAACACAAAACTCAACCTCTGACGGCCCTCTAACATGACCAAAAGCCTCAATGGCACTCTCAAGCCTCAGCAATGAAAGATAGGGCCTAACTGTGCTTTCTAATGAATTTGTGGCACTCCTAGCTTTCAAACGAGCTATTGCACGACTCTCTACCATTTCTAGAACCAAAGTTGGAAGATCGCTGCCGAGGGGGGGTCGAAGATCTTCGTTGCTTGGCCTACGACTTTGAAAACAAGTCCCCTAGAGCCAAAATTGGCCAAAAAGTCCAAATCCGCCGTCCATTTTTACGTACGAGGCTTCGTTTAGCCGCTACAGACCAAAACTGACCAATTCAACCTGTGACGGCGCTCTAACATGGCCAAAGTCTCAATGTCACTCCCAAGCCTCAGCAAAGGAAGGTAGGGTCTAACTGTGCTTTCCAATGAATTTGTGGCACTCTTAGCTTTCAAACGAGCTATCGCACGACTCTCTATCATTTCTAGAACCAAAGTTGGAAGATCGCTGCCGAGGGGGGGGTCGAAGTTCTTCATTTTTAGCCCTATTACGCTGGAAACAAGTCCCCTAGAGCCAAAATTGGCCAAAAAGTCCAAATCCGCCGTCCATTTTCACGTACGAGGCTTCGTTTAGCCGCTACAGCCACTTTCTCACTCAAAAACACGCAAAAACGCACCTAAACCACACCTACATCTAAGAAACACAACATGACGACCCAGAATTTCATCAGAAAACCAAATCTAAACACAAGATATACCTACAACTATCCCTACACACCAAAAACAAAGACCGCCGCCCAAGAACAACCACGACGGCCGACCAAGACACACTCGGCCGGTCGACCCAGAACCACACCAACCCAACTCGCGCTCCAGAGGGGGGGGCGCCGTGCGCAGTTGGGAGGATTCCTTACTACCTACACCGTACAGCTGAAAAAACAGCAATTTCTTCCCATTGCCGTAATGCCTTTTTATCCACGATAAAGACCGTACTAAAATGGGTTCAAATGTAGGCATCTACTTCTCATCTGGCCCTTTTAAACAATTAAATATCTTTGGTATACACATTCGATTTTATTAAATCAACTCAAGGGAGATACGGGTGATGTTGTCACCAAATGTGAGATATGCAAATTTTTGCAGTTTTGCAAAAATTACAACGGAATTGAGTGATTATGATTGCAATGCAGAAGGAATGATGGTATTTTACAGATCCTGCGTATCATGCCAGCCTTGGAGAGGTTGTGTTTGCTAAATAAGCAATTCGATTACTTTCATATTCAATCTCAAGAGTATTTTCTAAAGCGTGATCATATCACAGGCAACATGCTACTGGCAGAGCAAAATCACATAATCAAAGACAATGACTTCATGTAACTTTGAAAGATGTAAATGGGTCCACATCACTATCCAGATTCAAGAAATGAAACTTGAATTTATTGAATCATAAAATCATGCCGGTGAAAATTGAATTAAAAATTGAAATTTCTGCCAAGAAAGCATGAATAATATCGCGACTTTTTCATGAACACTTGCTTAATAATACAAATCATGGAATTCCGTTGATAATCAGCTTCACTTTTGCTTACAGCAGTTAGGATGCTTATTATCAAATATTCATTCCTTTTGATATCCAACTTGTTTCATACTACTTATATAGGAGAGTCATCTCGGTAGTATATAAATTGGCAAAGTTTGACTTCTTTCAAAAGTGCTCAAATAATTTTTTGGACCACGGGAACGTAATCTCCGCAAAAAACTGAATCTTTTGATATAAAAATTTTCACTGCATGCAGATACTTTTTTAAGTCGACACTATAGGTACACCTTACTCTATGGACCGACCCTACTAGAGAAATCTCGTTTTGATTTGCCAACTGGATTTATTTCCATGAATAATCACCGTGCTATGAATTCAGCTTTAATTGATGAGCTGACATCAACAGACAGATTACACTAGAGATTAGAGTTGGAGAATAGGAAAAGCATTTTAGACATCAATATAAAAAATTAGCTGTTTGCACGTGCTTTTCGACATTTCAAATTTGCCTGTGAATGACCATATATAGATTGATATATGGTAATACATAGACTGATGTCTATAAAAAAGTGAATTCATAGTGAAAATCGATCCGCTTCGCGAAAGGCGCTCACACAAGATGTTCAGAAAAATGACAATTTTGAGACGTTCGGAGAAGGTGCATTAGTAGTAACCCCATCCCAGACGCAAGTGCAAAATGTGAAATGATGAGTCATCATGCTGACTCAGCCCGCCCTCTGGAAGGAAGGGAGGTGGCCAAGGATGTGCTGGGAGGAATGGGTCCGAGAGGAAGAAACCGATCCCCCCCCCTCTGGAAGGAAGGAAGGAGTTTTCCGGTAAGGGATGGGAAGGAAGGTGATAGGAATGTGGGAGGGATAGAGTGAGGAAAGGGTGGGTGTTGATGGTTTTGGGATGAGAAAAGTTGGAAATCGTCATGAAGCAGGGTTCGGATGTGAAAACGGAGTTTAGATTTGGAATCTGCGCGAAATGTTGGGTGGGGAAGGAAGGCGGGAGGAGCAGCAAGGGGTGGAGCGTCAGAGTCGGAAAAGGGCGGGTGTTGGATGTTTTGGGATGAGAAAAGTCGTTTTTTGTTTTTGTCATGAAGGAGGCCTCGGATGGGAAAACGGAGTGCAAATTCGGACGTTTTGGACAATTTTGGGTCTTGGAACATCTTCCCAACTCAATCGGAGAGAAAAGTTCTGACCCCCCCCCCTCCTGCCAAACTTCCAACTTTGGTGTGAGAGATCGCAGAAAGTCGTGCGATAGCTCATTTGAAAGCTAAGAATGAGAAAAATGCAGTGGAAAGCTCAGTTTGGTCTAATTTTCTTGGGCTTAGGAAGGAAAATGGCAGGAAAGCGTCAGAGTTGGAAAAGTCGGGTTTTGGATGTTTTGGGGTAAGAAAGTCCATTTTTCGACAGGAAGGAGACCTCGGATGGGAAAACGGAGTGCATATTCGGACGTTTCGGCCACTTTTGGGTTAGGAAGGATGTTTCCAGCAAAATCTGAGGGAAAAAGTTTCGAGGACGTCCCCCTCCTCGTGTCAAACTTCCACCTTTGGTGTGAGAGATCGTAGAAAGTCGTGCAATAGCTCATTTGAAAGCTGAGAATGAGAAAATGCAGTGGAAAACATGGCTTGTTCCTATCTGCCTTCGTTTAGAGGTGAGACGTCATTGAAAATTTTTCAATATTTTTTCCGAAAAACGACAGAGTTAGAATTTTTACGAAAATCGCTCTAGCGGGTGAAGCAAGCCTCCGACGGGAAAACAGAGACCAGATTTGGAATCAGCGTCAAATTCTGCATCGGCATGGCAAATTTGAAAGCCATCGGAGAGAAAAAATTTTTCATCATTTTTCCGAAAAACGAGTTAGAATTAGCCAAAACGAAGCATCGCATGGGAAAATGGACGGCAGATTCGGATTCAGCGTCAAATTCTGCATACAGATGATGAATTTCCAGCTCAATCGGAGCACTAGAACCGGAGATAGACGGGCTTAAAGTTTTTGGATGATGGGTATTACGTCATCAGCTGATCGCCACAAACTATATAAGTGGAAACTCTGCTTGTGGAAATCAGTTCTCCTCCCGACTGGGTTGGGGTAGGTGAACTCCGGAGCTCCGATGGTAGCATTGGATATCTGGAAAACCGGGTTTCCGTAGGAAAACGACCTAGAAAATTTCATTGCTGAACTCAGCTAAGGCGTCAGACTTAGAGGTTTGCCAGGAGATGTCTTTCGTCTCCAGGCCATAAAAGACTCAAAAACTTTAAAGGCTTGTAACTTTGCTTTTACAAGTCCTTTGACTTGATTCAAAAAAGGTTCAGTAGCTATTGACCTGCCCTAAGTGATAAACTAATTATGAAATTTCATAAGTAGTGCTAAAAAGTTGAAAAATTTTAATTCACTAGCTTTGGAGGTTTCTGGGGTTTTCGACCTTGCTGAAGTCAATGAAAGGATTTTTAATGATGTCTGAGCCTGTCTTCTCATGTTACAAGCAGCTTTTCACTGAAAGCGAGCAAGACACGGAGAGTTTTGCTGTAATATTCCACTGACAGGGTGTTCCTTCGGGACGGCGGACGATGCCGTAGTGATAAGTGTGGCAAAGGGGTGTGTCATATTTTAGACCGAAACCGCTGGGGCAAGTCGTGTCTCATGTTGGGCATTTGACACAATTCTCAACGTAGCACTTTGAACGCCAATCGGTTGAGTCTTAGCTATCTTGTCATGGGTGGCTACTAAACATCTCCATTGCAAAACGCTTGTGAAGTTGCTATCCCTCTCTACGGCTTGTTGTCAAACTGATCAAAGCAACGACTTACTTCCTCTTACCAACTCCACCGGTTTTCATGTCTGGCGATCAAGTCATGGACGGTGCAAGTCACGGAGATTTTCGGTGTCATACTTCCTGTGTGTGATCGTTCTTTCGAGACAGCGGTGAAGTCCGTAGCGATGAGTACTGCACGGGACGTGGGCAATGGTAATCCTTGTGAAACCTCTCTGCGTCATGTTTGCAAGTGTTTGCATTTCGTCTCAACGTTGTACTCTGACCGCCAGGGCGACATTTAGCTATCTGCCACAGGTTACCTCATAAAATCTCCATTGCACTTGTCTCCCGACAGTTGGCCAACCATGGGAGAATGAACCATCAGTTCTTTTAAGAACTGTCTCTATCACGGAGACGAAATGATGAAGGGATGAAACGGGAGGACATTCATGCGCCACACGCAACACATCACAAACTTCTCTCTTCGCTAGTGAACAAGCTCTTGTCAGAGTCGTCAGAAAGTGTATCATGGTTTGCAAAAGAAAAAGTTTAGTCAAATAGTTTACCGTGACACACGTTTGTAAAAGTAAATTTTGATCATTGAAGTTGTATTCGTAAGTCTAGTCAGAAAGTGTATCATGGTTTGCAAAAGTTTTACTGCAGCACAGGTTGATGTATAGTTAGAAAGTTTGATCATGACGTTTATTCGTAAGTCTAGTCAGAAAGTGTATCATTATGTACAAAAGTTTTACTGCAACACAGGTTGATGTATAGTTACAAAGTTTGATCATTGAAGTTGTATTTGTAAGTCTAGTCAGAAAATGTATCATGGTTTGCAAAGTTAGTGTAGTCAAATAGTTTTACTGTGACACACGTTTGTAAAAGTAAAGTTTGATCATTGAAGTTGTATTTGTAAGTCTAGTCAGAAAGTGTATCATGTTGTACAAAAGTTTTACTGCAACACAGGTTGATGTAGAGTTAGAAAGTTTGATCATGACGTTTATTCGTAAGTCTAGTCAGAAACTTTATCATGTTGTACAAAGGTTTTACTGCAACACAGGTTGATGTATAGTTACAAAGTTTGATCATTGAAGTTGTATTTGTAAGCCTAGTCAGAAAGTGTATCATGGTTTGCAAAGTTAGTGTAGTCAAATAGTTTTACTGTGACACAGGTTTGAGAAAATAAAGTTTGATCATGACGTTTATTCGTGAGTGTCGTCAGAAAGTGTATCATGGTTTGCAAATGCAAAGTTAGTGTAGTCAGATAATATTACCGCGACACCCGTTTGAGAAAGTAAAGTTTGATCATGACGTTTTATGAAACACAAGTGTCATAAAATGTAAGCGTCAGTGTAGTCAAATAGTTTTTACCGCGACGCATGTTTGTGAAAATAAAGTTTGATCATTGACGTTGTATGACTGACCGAACTCATCACAGCACTAGAACGTTTTATCGAAACGGTTTTACTAGACAGTGTAGATTGTCTTGTAACTTGCTTTCACAGCACTAGAAAGTTTTATCGAAAAGGTTTTACTGCACAGTGTAGATTGTCTTGTAACTTACTTTCACAGTGTTAGAAAGTTTTATTGGAGACAGTTGGCAAATGTTCCCTTATTAGAAAATTCAAACTTCATGACTGTTAGATTAGCTTCATCAGGTTTACTATAAGCAGTTTTGTACTGCAGTGAGACTGACAGTTTAGAAAGTTATATGAAAACAGTGATCACCACAGCACTAGAAAGTTTAGCACAACACAAGTGTCATGAAAAAAAATACTTTATTTGGTCTTTGATTTAACATCATTGAAACCCACTTTACTAATAGCAATGACAATATGGTTTATTTTATTCAGAAGCAAATGATCGCCGCAGGGCTGTGGAGCCGGAGCCGAGCCGGAACCTTAAGGAGCCGATGGATTTATTCGGAGCCGGAGCCGATTTATCACAAAGGCTCCGGCTCCGGCTCCGATAGTTTGAGCTTTGATATAAATCTAGAATTTTGAAAGTTCTTAATTGGCATCATAAAAAAATTAAATCATTTGAAATCTAAAGACATGTCTTTTAAGTATACCAATGATCTGTCCTCTACGATATCTTTCTTTGCAGTTGCCGCCTTCTTTTGTATTATATTTATTATATATTTACACACATGTGTAATATTTTTTTATTGCATATGTTTCGTAAGACTAATTTCAACAGCTTTTAGTGACATTGTATTCTCCAAAATCCATTAATTTGAAGACTTGTTATATGCGTGCTAACTGGATGATTGTAGACTCCTAGAGACAAGTCACCAGTCATTTATGTACACATTTCCAGTTCAGTGGGCAAAGATAATATAGCTACATTTCTTGCGCAATGTCTTAAATCTAATACGGTTACTATGTAGGCTATCATCTATCGGTATGGCTACTGGCAGAAGCTACTGGCATCTGTGACAATGCCAATTTCCTTAGATTGTATTGTAGGCTCTTGTGCAGTCCCCCACCTACATTTTTCAAAACAATTGATTATTCAATTTGATCAATTTCGATTGGAGGGATAGCTCTTCACACTCACACGAATGACCTGACTACAAGTCCTCACATGGCTATAGCAATAAGCGACCCAGCCACTTCTAGTAGCGCCCTATTATTTTAAAGGTATCTCATTCACAATGAATTTCCTTTGACTTCAAAATTCAAAGGGTATATTTCAATGCGAAAAACCCGAAGGCAAATTACAATGTTGACTTGCTGACGAAGTTTGCGACCATGACATCGCAATTACCCACGTAGATTTTTACAACAGCACGGAATGCTTCACTCAAACCGGTGATGCTGAAACGGACATCCAATGGTGCTGCATCTTTTGACCAGAGAAAAAATGGGGGGGGTGAGGACTGCACAAGAGCCGTATCGTGTAATAATATTTCCCCAAATGTCATAGACCTGTGGATTTCAAGAATTTTCATTATTATTTTTTCCGTCTGTCAACACTTTATGCTGATATCATGCTGACTTATATGTAAACAATAAAAAAAGACTGAGACTCTCTCAATAAAGGCGCCTTTTGACCTCCCTTTTCTATTGTCTGTGACATTAAACTTCACGCGCATTCGAAAGCTAGCAAAGTAAATGGAATTTCTGCTCGGTGCTCGCAGTCAAATTTTTATCATGCATAGCACCCTGCAACATACTGTGTGATACTCCGAGTTCAGTTTCATCAGCTTAACCATCATCAGAGGAATAGTGGTAATGTGTTATACATAAATTGAATATAATAATATACATGACTCATTGATGAATTATTTAGTGCAACTTTACGCCATAATGAAAAATACGAAATTAATATAATGTAAGTTAGGCCCCAACTTATTAAGTATGCTGCATAGAATTACAAAACTTGTCCTAAATTAGATATTTTTAATTTTTTTAGTATAATTTTCAATTGTACATTTCTAGCCTACACTGCAATGAGCTATCTAAATTACAATTTCTACAGATGATGAGTCGTGGGCTACCTACCGATCATATTATTCATGGACCAACAGACTATTGAATAAAGGCAATAACAAATAACAATAACAACCTAAGCTAGCCTATATACACTTTAATATTCAATAAAGCAATTGATATCTTTATTGATACGGTATATTTGGCTACATAGCCGACCATTTCCATGTTTGAGTAGATACAGGCCCTATAAGCTATTTAGAGGCATACGCTATCCAGTTTCATATTCAAGCTTTGTTAAAAAGCTTACACTACTATTCGGCCCCTGTGACGGCTAATTAGGTATATCATCATCACTCATGTGGTCTTATTTAATGTAGCCTCGTAGTAGACTGGTTGCAGGCTAGGCCAATTTATATTTAGTCAGTGCGGGAGATCTTTATCTAATTTAACCAATCCTGGCTATAACTTTATTTTATCTTTCAGAGATAGTCAATTCATGCAAAAATATATGACAAGTATGTTATTTGTCATTATATTAGACTATTATCATTTTTATTATTAACTTAAGTCGTTGCTTGTTAATGAAAACTAATTTGATGATTGTAGCAAGCCTCTAAAGGCCACACAGTTATCCAAAAAACGGATCCAGGAAAACCAGCATAGATAGAACCTGAATTTGAAGCCGGAGCCGAGCCGGAGCCTTTCACATCAGTGTCTTGGAGCCGGAGCCGGAGCCGATGAGATAACGCATCGGCTCCACAGCCCTGGATCGCCGTAACCATGAAAGTTGTCCATCCGAGAAATAATCTTCTGCAGATGTCGTGTATAAAACTCAGAAGCATCAGTAACATATTCTTGTCCATAGGAACGAAATTGAATGACAGCACTTTCCGCTTCTTCACCTTGTGGAAAATGAATGTAATTGACATGTGCAATTAAGTGAGCCTTGATGAGACTGTCTTTGAAATAAGATATCAACTCCGTAAATATTTCTCGTGTGTAGTCTAAACATACCTGCAATTTTGTCTCCTCCCTTTGAAACTCAAGGATGTAATCTTGTATTAAGCCTTCGAAGCACTCTTGATGAAAACGAATCGTGCAATCATCATGTTTCAATGTATTGACTTCAGGTGCCATGGTTGAGGCTATTGCTAAACATCATGTTTGCCTAAGACGATTTCAATAACGCGTTACAAATGTGTATGTGTACACATCGGGAACTCTAGCTCGTCTGTGATTGGACGAGAGGTCTCATCCATTCACCGCTTAGGAAAATCTTATAAAAGGCAGTGCATCAGCTCTGTTCTTCACATTTATCTTTCACAAGGTGAGTGTCGCTGAGCTCCTGCTATCAGGTTGTTTTGACTTGCTATCAAGTTGAATAGTCTCTTGCTATCAAGAGATTCACTTCTGCTCATAAAGCATGTCATCGCTGTAATACCTCCTTTGCTCGAGCGTTCCTTCGGGACGGCGGGTACTGCCGTAGAGGGATTGCGTTGCACGGGTTGTTCGTCGTTCGTCAGACCGAAACCTCTGAGCCGTTGCTCATGTTGGGCGTTCGACTTCATACTCAACGTGGCGCTTTCTCTCGCCAGGTCGGAGTACTTCAGCCATTCGACAAAGGTTAGTCTTTATGATATGCAGTAGAGGGAAATGTAATTCATTAGATGTTACTTCAATGATTGTTCCCATGATAAAAGTTGACTAGGTAACTGAAACGATTCGCATCTTTCCTTTTCAGTGATTGAAGTTTATAGCTACCATTGATCATCTACAATCGACTGTCCATCATGGAATTTGCAAAAATTGAAAATTACCGCATTGCCGCTGAGATGGAGAAGGCCACCATCGAGCAATGCAAGTATTTGTATCAAGGATGAGGTTGACGCACTCTATACTAACATCATTAGGGTAGATATCCCAATTAAAGTCAAGAGCCCTCCCTTATTTTCTTCATGTTCAAACAGAATCCAAATTTTAACTCTGCTTATCTTTGCTACCATTCTTTCTCAGTGCATGAATGTATTCGTAATGGGGAACCCGTCCCCCAAGGAGCAATCGGCGAAGCCTATGACCGGCTTGGCAAGTGTAAGTATCTTTAACATTTCATGTTTACACTGTTTCAGAACCTCTGCATCATCCTTGTCTAATTATCTAATCTCTCTTTTCTCTCTACAGATATGGCGAAGATGAAGAAGTGGGAAGAAGCCGCGAGGCGGAAATACCGCGAGGAATTTCCGGCCCTACCTTCCCGCCCATCTACCTCCACCCAAGGTGCGACCCCTTTCTCGGGCATCGTCATCGCCCCACCTCCACCGCATGCTCCTTTCCCTGCGCCAGTCCCTGCACCAGTCACTGCACCTCGTCACTACGTCCCTGCGCCCATCGGCGTTGCCGGAGTTGCAGTCCTTAGATGGTAAGTAACCGTGATTGGGAAATAGGGGGGTAAGACTTCAAACTTGAAATGTTGATCATGTTACTAATCTCTTTCATCTTTTTCTCAACAGATCTGGCGACGGTCTTCCTGAACGGCGACGTTCCCTCCCGTCCATCATCATCCCTGCATCGTCACCACCAACTGCAGCGGCAGACCTCCCTCTCCTCTCCGTCAAGTCGGTGGAGAGACTGTTGGAGCAGGAGGAGTTAGAAATAGTAGGAGAGGAGAGGGAGATTGAAACCGAAGAGAAGGAGGACTTTCGATGGCAGCGGTGTGACAGGGTCTTCGCCTCTGTCTACAGTTTGAGACGTCACACCGCTGGCAATGCCTGCAGGGGAGTAAAGCGCCGACCGATCCCTCAACGGCCCAAGTGTGAAGGTTGTGGACGCACGTTCTACAACAGCAACAACTTGCGAGTCCACATCGAAGGCGGTTCCTGTGGCAGTGTGAGGCAA
This sequence comes from Prostheceraeus crozeri, assembly GCA_907163375.1. NCBI lineage: Eukaryota > Metazoa > Platyhelminthes > Polycladida > Euryleptidae > Prostheceraeus > Prostheceraeus crozeri. The sequence goes on from CAJQUW010017053.1 coordinate 78,030, forward strand.
CAACAGGTAGGAAGAATCCTTCATCGCACGTCGGGTTTTCCTGTTCTTCGTGTCAGAAGACCTTTCCTACAGAGTTTGCTATTTCTTCACACACACTCTGTCACACTCATCCCATTAAGCTTTACACTGACAACACTGTCACCCGAAGGTTGAGCAGGTTTTCCCTTGAGAGGCTCGTTCGCGACTATGAGTTAGAAAGCTATGAACCTATACAAGATATTCATCCTTTCTTGATGAATAATATATGCTTAGTTCATCAAATGTTGGCGAGTTTAGATATATTTTTACTTATGGGCATGTTCTATCTCACTGCTCGCATCAAAAAGGTAGACAGTAGCACGGGAGAAGTAGAGTCCACTGTGACCATTAGGATAGCCTCCTGTGCTGCTGATCTCATAGGTGATGTAAACGAGTGGATAGAGAGACATGCGACCTATTTCGTCAGCAACTTAATGAAAGAGACAGCGGTCTGGTCTTTGATGGGATAGAGAAGGTAGACATTAAAATTAATCTTTTAGAAATTTTCACATCAAAACCATTTTTCGAAGAGCATTACGAGTGGTGCTCTCGGGGTAAACTTCAAATGGAAGTCATGCCCAAAGATGAATTTTATAGGTATGAGGAAAACGGCAATGAGCTCAGTCCCATATGTAGCATCTATGCGGACATTGAATGTTATATTGAACAAGAAGACCTAAGTCATGAGCCAGCAGCCATTGCCTGTTATGAAGTTTGGCATCCATATTATAGGAATCAAAATAAGATGCATGTGTGGCAAGGCGAGGAGTGCGTTGAAAACTTCCTCAACTTTTTAGATAGGAAAGCCCGTTTTCATGAACGGTGTGAAACGGAGCTGACTAGGAAACCCATGTGCTTCACAGAAGCCGATAAACTCAAATTTGATAGGACGACGGAATGTCCCCGTTGCTGTTCATCCTTTGATGATCAGCAACATAAGAAAGTGAGGGACCATTGCCATCTCAGTGGTAAATTTAGGTCTGTCTTATGCAGTAAATGTAACATGAAACTTAGCCTCAAAAGGCGAACTCTCCCCGTCATCTTTCACAACTTTAAATGCTATGATGCTCACATCATCATTCGCCATGGATTTGGTAGAATGAAATCCTGGTCATCCAAAGTGATTGCACAAAGTAAGGAAAAATTTATGTGCATCACTGCCCAAGTGCAAGTTGATAAGACGAAGGAGGGGAAGCTTGTCTTCTATGACATAAAAGTTTCTAGACAGTTTTCAATTTATGTCTTCTTCTTAGCCGCGTTGGCTAATAGTTAAGAAACACTTCCCCTCACTCAACATTTAAAGAAAGACTATCCTAACATAAGTGAAAGTCTCATGCGACGGAAAGGAGTGTTTCCTTATAGTTATTTTAGTTCAATGGAGACATTGAAGGAGACATTCCTTCCGTCCATCGATAAATTTAAGAATTATTTGACGGGTGAGGACTGTTCGCTGGATGACTATAGGCATGCAGAGCAAGCATGGTTAGAATTTAGGTGTCGCACTTTTGGTGACTACATGCTTGCCTACTAAAAATTAGACGTCTATCTGTTGGCTGACGTGTTTGAGACTTTTTGGAAAGTCACATTAGAACAGGACGCCTTAGACCCCGTCCATTTTGTTAGTCTGCCGAGTCTGTCCTATCAGTCAGCCTTCAAGATGACGAAAGAGAGCATTCATTTACTGCAAGATGCAGAAATGTACACGTTATTTGAACGTGGTATTAGGGGTGGCTTAACATCTGTTAACAAACGTGTTGTCAACAGCACCCAAGACATAGGATCGACCACGCATTTAATGTACATGGACCAAAATAATTTATATGGGAGTGCATTATCCAAGCCTTTGCCACAGTCCGACTTCCAATGGGTAGAGCCCCATGACATTGAACACTTCTCCAATCCAGCGCACATCATGGCACTGGGAGATAAGGCCGACATAGGTTATTTATCTGAAGTCGACCTCATCTATACAGACTGTATTAAGAATAGAACCGTTGATTTTCCTTTCGCATCCGAATCTGGCATAGTCAGTCCAGGTATGTTCTCTCCTTTTATGGAAGAACACAATAAGCAATATGAGGCGGAAATGACTTAAAATATTAGCACACTAGAAAGTTGTTGCTCACCCAATTGAACAAGCAGCATTACATCGTGGACTATTCCATCCTCAAATTTTATCTAGGTATTGGGATGCAACTTGACAAAGTCCATCGTGCTATCCAGCTCAGGCAGAAGCTCTTTCTAAAACCGTATATAGAATTTAATAGGAAGAAACGGGCTGAATCCAAGAATCCTTTCGAAAAGGACTTCTTTAAATTTAAGAATAATGCCCTCTTTGGTAAAACCATGGAGAATGTAAGAGAGCGCATGGACCATCGTATCGTGACTGATCCGGAAACGAGTATCAAGTTATGTCGCTCGCCGTTGTTTTGCCACCATGATGTAATTTCCGAAGACATCACAGGTTTTAAAATGTTAAAATCCAAAGTAGAACTTTGCAAGCCCATTTATGTCGGTCAAGCTGTCTTGGATCACTCCAAGTTAGAAATGTACAAGTTACTTTACCACACTTTTAAAACGTGTCCATTGATCCAACATGTGGAATTAGTAGGAGGCGATACAGACAGCTTCTTCCTGGCTTTGACAACCACTAGCCAAGTCAAGCAGGAAGACATTTTAAAATATTTAGCACCCAAGTTTGATAGTTCCAACTATCCCACTGACCAACCGCTTTACTCTACCTCAAATAAAGCGAAGCTTGGCTGCTTCAAGGATGAGTGTGCCGGCAAACAGATAGAGGAGATGATCTTGCTTCGCCCCAAGATGTACTCCATGAACTAAAATCCACAGAGCTTTCTATAAAACGGGCGAAAGGCATCTCGAATTCAATCGTTAGGAATATGACACATAGGGACTATCAAGATGCCTTAGATTCACTTAAAATTAAGAAAGTAGAAATGACCATTTTAAAATCACAGTCGCACCAAGTTAGAACAACGACGTTTAGGAAACGAGGTCTCTCAGCTTCGGAAGACAAGCGATGCTGGATGAGTCCTAACCACTCATTACCGTATGGCCATCCAGACACTCATCTACCTCCACCCAAGAGACAGAAACTTTCTCCTCCTCCGTCCGGCGATGTCTGATGATGAATGCTTCCTCTCTGTTGTGGTTGATGTTTTGCTTTTTCGCTCCATGGCGTTTTCTATGGGGGTGTTGTGAGTGAGTGCCTTGTAACATGCGTCCATATTCTGATCACTTCATGTCATGACTTACATATCAACTGGTTTTTCCTGACGATTTATCCCTGCACATTAGTGACTTTGTTTTCTCCCTGTACATGAGTGACTTTGTTTTCTGCTACCATCAGTATTAACTATGTGTGACTGTGATGAAATGTCTTTCATTCAATAACATATCATGTACAGACTGTTTCATTTTTTTGACATAAAGATGGGATTCTCACTCAATAGACAGAAGTAAAAGTTTCGATCATTTGTAAGAAGGGTAGGGTTAGAAATAAAGTTGATGATTGTAAAGTTAGGAATAAAGTTATATCTATGTCGCTGTTTGTAACATAGGTGAAATATAAATGAAGTCAGAATCACTTCACTGTTTGTAGAGTTAGAAATATTTGACGTTTGTAAAGTTAGAAATAAAGTTGATGATTGTAAAGTTGGAAATAAAGTTATACCCATGTCGCTGTTTGTAAGATAGGTGAAATATAAATGAAGTCAGAATCACTTCACTGTTTGTAAAGTTAGAAATATAGTCGACATTTGTAAAGTTTGAAATAAAGTTGATGATTGTAAAGTTTGAATTAATGTTAGAATCATTTCAGAGTTTGAAAGATAGGTAAAGTATAAAATAAAGTCAAAACCATATTAGAGTTTGTAAGTTATCATCCTCACCAACGAATGTAACATCATGACAATTTCTTCGGCTTAGGAAACATCAACCACTTTGCTGACTCATGTCTATAAATAGTTCTGAATCATGAAGGGGTAAAGCGCCAGTCATACGAATCTAATCAGTCTTGTTCAACCTTTTCTCCGACACGTGTGTGGGCTTCATTTCATGTCTATAAATAGCGCTGACTCATCATAAAGCGATGAACCTTGTTGATGACCTTTTCACCGACAAATGTGTGTTGGTCATAGTTCATTGCGATGACTCATTCAAAACGCATCATGTGATTAACACGATTCTATTAAGTGTGACTCATACAGATATTGCATTAAAGATTTAACAATGTCAGCTACTTTACTGATATCACGTAAACTAGTCATGATACAATGTCCGTTGTGAAACACTGCAATATGTACAGGATGCCACTTCCGAATCTAGGCAGCAGGAAAGAGTTCAGTTTCATAAAATATGCAATGATTACTGGTATTAATGTTGGCTAGATTTACTAACATCTTCAATTGAACAGACACTACTATATTCTTCAATGTCAGGGGACTGAGATGTAGATGAGGCATGAGTGTTCGCATTTTCTTGACGACTTCGTAACACATGTACTGCATCACAAAATGAGAAAGGTTTCCTAGGACTTGGATTTTGGCGCAGCGAAAGATTTGAAGATTTCGACCGTTGCTCATGCGAATGACCAACACTTGTGGACGACCGCGATGATACACTGAATTGGGAAGATGAGCGTGCAACTAACTGTTCTAAATCGATGTCTCTTCTGAGATTCATTTCCCGCATGGCGTTGATGATGCGGATGAGGAGCATGACTCACAAATGACATGAGGGTTGAGTGAACTTCCATTTTATACTTTTCCCATGAGGGTTTTGGAATCACAATGTAGTAGTGATCATTATGTAGAATCATCTCTTGAATGCAAATAAATACAATGCCGTCTCCTACGTTTATGACACGGCAAGAGTTGGATAGGATTGCGCGATGCAACCTTCGTAGTTGAAAGCGTTCTAGAATTATCTGAAGTTGACGTTTCATGAAATGTAACACAAGGAAATTTCCACGATACATAAAGGCATGCTGATCATTTCCACATGTTTAAAACCTGAGTGAAGAAGGGTATGCGTAAGAAGGAAGGAGAGAGTCATGTTCATGTGTGGCATGGTGAGTGTATATTTTCTTTCTTGATAAGGTGGCCGTTAGGCCGTGGTCTGATAAAGACCGATGGTGCGTTCTCAGTGTGTGTGGAGAGTGTTACTGTAGTTGATCATCATCAACATGGACATCATTTTTAAAGGTGATGGACCCATGTAGATGGTTTGAATTTTAATTTCAAAGGAGCAGAATCCTCTTCCTAAAATGGGGAGAGGTTTGCAATTCAGTAAGTCGAATTCGTTGCCCTCCTTTTCATTGATGATGAGACAGTGTCTATCCATATGAACATACATGTATCGTCTTTCCATGATGGGAACTTGTGACCGCGGGAACTTGTGACGGCTTCCCATTGTGTCGAGCAATTTCTTTGGGAATGGTGTGATTTTCTTTCAGGAATGTTTCAAGAGTATTGCATTGTAACCGTGTCCAATAGTCTAACGGCACGAACACGGCCAGTCCATACTTTGTTGACATGACCTTTAGATAATCTATCCGATGACTTGGAGTTTTTATGGTCACGGCGATCATTTGCTTCTGAATAAAATAAACCATATTGTCATTGCTATTAGTAAAGTGGGTTTCAATGATGTTAAATCAAAGACCAAATAAAGTATTTTTTTCATGACACTTGTGTTGTGCTAAACTTTCTAGTGCTGTGGTGATCACTGTTTTCATATAACTTTCTAAACTGTCAGTCTCACTGCAGTACAAAACTGCTTATAGTAAACCTGATGAAGCTAATCTAACAGTCATGAAGTTTGAATTTTCTAATAAGGGAACATTTGCCAACTGTCTCCAATAAAACTTTCTAACACTGTGAAAGTAAGTTACAAGACAATCTACACTGTGCAGTAAAACCTTTTCGATAAAACTTTCTAGTGCTGTGAAAGCAAGTTACAAGACAATCTACACTGTCTAGTAAAACCGTTTCGATAAAACGTTCTAGTGCTGTGATGAGTTCGGTCAGTCATACAACGTCAATGATCAAACTTTATTTTCACAAACATGCGTCGCGGTAAAAACTATTTGACTACACTGACGCTTACATTTTATGACACTTGTGTTTCATAAAACGTCATGATCAAACTTTACTTTCTCAAACGGGTGTCGCGGTAATATTATCTGACTACACTAACTTTGCATTTGCAAACCATGATACACTTTCTGACGACACTCACGAATAAACGTCATGATCAAACTTTATTTTCTCAAACCTGTGTCACAGTAAAACTATTTGACTACACTAACTTTGCAAACCATGATACACTTTCTGACTAGACTTACAAATACAACTTCAATGATCAAACTTTGTAACTATACATCAACCTGTGTTGCAGTAAAACCTTTGTACAACATGATAAAGTTTCTGACTAGACTTACGAATAAACGTCATGATCAAACTTTCTAACTCTACATCAACCTGTGTTGCAGTAAAACTTTTGTACAACATGATACACTTTCTGATTAGACTTACAAATACAACTTCAATGATCAAACTTTACTTTTACAAACGTGTGTCACAGTAAAACTATTTGACTACACTAACTTTGCAAACCATGATACATTTTCTGACTAGACTTACAAATACAACTTCAATGATCAAACTTTGTAACTATACATCAACCTGTGTTGCAGTAAAACTTTTGTACATAATGATACACTTTCTGACTAGACTTACGAATAAACGTCATGATCAAACTTTCTAACTATACATCAACCTGTGCTGCAGTAAAACTTTTGCAAACCATGATACACTTTCTGACTAGACTTACGAATACAACTTCAATGATCAAAATTTACTTTTACAAACGTGTGTCACGGTAAACTATTTGACTAAACTTTTTCTTTTGCAAACCATGATACACTTTCTGACGACTCTGACAAGAGCTTGTTCACTAGCGAAGAGAGAAGTTTGTGATGTGTTGCGTGTGGCGCATGAATGTCCTCCCGTTTCATCCCTTCATCATTTCGTCTCCGTGATAGAGACAGTTCTTAAAAGAACTGATGGTTCATTCTCCCATGGTTGGCCAACTGTCGGGAGACAAGTGCAATGGAGATTTTATGAGGTAACCTGTGGCAGATAGCTAAATGTCGCCCTGGCGGTCAGAGTACAACGTTGAGACGAAAGGCAAACACTTGCAAACATGACGCAGAGAGGTTTCACAAGGATTACCATTGCCCACGTCCCGTGCAGTACTCATCGCTACGGACTTCACCGCTGTCTCGAAAGAACGATCACACACAGGAAGTATGACACCGAAAATCTCCGTGACTTGCACCGTCCATGACTTGATCGCCAGACATGAAAACCGGTGGAGTTGGTAAGAGGAAGTAAGTCGTTGCTTTGATCAGCTTGACAACAAGCCGTAGAGAGGGATAGCAACTTCACAAGCGTTTTGCAATGGAGATGTTTAGTAGCCACCCATGACAAGATAGCTAAGACTCAACCGATTGGCGTTCAAAGTGCTACGTTGAGAATTGTGTCAAATGCCCAACATGAGACACGACTTGCCCCAGCGGTTTCGGTCTAAAATATGACACACTCCTTTGCCACACTTATCACTACGGCATCGTCCGCCGTCCCGAAGGAACAGCCTGTCAGTGGAATATTACAGCAAAACTCTCCGTGTCTTGCTCGCTTTCAGTGAAAAGCTGCTTGTAACATGAGAAGACAGGCTCAGACATCATTAAAAATCCTTTCATTGACTTCAGCAAGGTCGAAAACCCCAGAAACCTCCAAAGCTAGTGAATTAAAATTTTTCAACTTTTTAGCATTACTTATGAAATTTCATAATTAGTTTATCACTTAGGGCAGGTCAATAGCTACTGAACCTTTTTTGAATCAAGTCAAAGGACTTGTAAAAGCAAAGTTACAAGCCTTTAAAGTTTTTGAGTCTTTTATGGCCTGGAGACGAAAGACATCTCCTGGCAAACCTCTAAGTCTGACGCCTTAGCTGAGTTCAGCAATGAAATTTTCTAGGTCGTTTTCCTACGGAAACCCGGTTTTCCAGATATCCAATGCTACCATCGGAGCTCCGGAGTTCACCTACCCCAACCCAGTCGGGAGGAGAACTGATTTCCACAAGCAGAGTTTCCACTTATATAGTTTGTGGCGATCAGCTGATGACGTAATACCCATCATCCAAAAACTGTAAGCCCGTCTATCTCCGGTTCTAGTGCTCCGATTGAGCTGGAAATTCATCAGCTGTATGCAGAATTTGACGCTGAATCCGAATCTGCCGTCCATTTTCCCATGCGATGCTTCGTTTTGGCTAATTCTAACTCGTTTTTCGGAAAAATGATGAAAATTTTTTCTCTCCGATGGCTTTCAAATTTGTCATGCCGATGCAGAATTTGACGCTGATTCCAAATCTGGTCTCTGTTTTCCCGTCGGAGGCTTGCTTCACCCGCTAGAGCGATTTTCGTAAAAATTCTAACTCTGTCGTTTTTCGGAAAAAATATTGAAAAATTTTCAATGACGTCTCACCTCTAAACGAAGGCAGATAGGAACAAGCCATGTTTTCCACTGCATTTTCTCATTCTCAGCTTTCAAATGAGCTATTGCACGACTTTCTACGATCTCTCACACCAAAGGTGGAAGTTTGACACGAGGAGGGGGGACGTCCTCAAAACTTTTTCTCTCGGATTTTGCTGGAAACATCCTTCCTAACCCAAAAGTGGCCGAAACGTCCGAATTTGCACTCCGTTTTCCCATCCGAGGTCTCCTTCCTGTCGAAAAATGGACTTTCTTACCCCAAAACATCCAAAACCCGACTTTTCCAACTCTGACGCTTTCCTGCCATTTTCCTTCCTAAGCCCAAGAAAATTAGACCAAACTGAGCTTTCCACTGCATTTCTCTCATTCTTAGCTTTCAAATGAGCTATCGCACGACTTTCTGCGATCTCTCACACCAAAGTTGGAAGTTTGGCAGGAGGGGGGGGGTCAGAACTTTTCTCTCCGATTGAGTTGGGAAGAAGTTCCAAGACCCAAAATTGTCCAAAACGTCCGAATTTGCACTCCGTTTTCCCATCCGAGGCCTCCTTCATGACAAAAACAAAAAACGACTTTTCTCATCCCAAAACATCCAACACCCGCCCTTTTCCGACTCTGACGCTCCACCCCTTGCTGCTCCTCCCGCCTTCCTTCCCCACCCAACATTTCGCGCAGATTCCAAATCTAAACTCCGTTTTCACATCCGAACCCTGCTTCATGACGATTTCCAACTTTTCTCATCCCAAAACCATCAACACCCACCCTTTCCTCACTCTATCCCTCCCACATTCCTATCACCTTCCTTCCCATCCCTTACCGGAAAACTCCTTCCTTCCTTCCAGAGGGGGGGGATCGGTTTCTTCCTCTCGGACCCATTCCTCCCAGCACATCCTTGGCCACCTCCCTTCCTTCCAGAGGGCGGGCTGAGTCAGCATGATGACTCATCATTTCACATTTTGCACTTGCGTCTGGGATGGGGTTTTTACTTACATTTATAAATTGGTTAAATTGGTCATAAAAGATCCTCCAATAGGCTAAATCCAATGATTTTCGAATCCAAGAGGAAGTGCGGTGCGGGGCAGCGATGAGTCATCCCCCCTGGAAGGAAGTGGCCAAGGATGTGCTGGAAGGGATCGGACCGAGAGGAGGAAAAAGCCCCTCCTGTGAGGCTTTGGTGTTTCTGGTGTAACGTCTCCGGTGACGAAAGGGCAGGTGTTGGATGTTTTGGGATGAGAAAGGCCTTGTTTCGGGATGAAAGAGTAGTGTCTGGATGGATAAACGGAGGGCAGATTCGGATTCTACGTGAAGTTTTACATCGGTAAGGTTGTTTCCTGCTCAATCGGAAGAAAAAGTGCTGACCCCCCTGTCAGACTTCCAACTTGGGTGGGAGTGATCGTAGAGAGTCGTGCGATAGCTCATGTGAAAGCTAAGAGTGAGACAAGTGCAGTGGAAGGCATCATTTGTGTAGGTTTTCCTTGGTTTAGAGAGGAGAGTGACTTTAAGATTTTAGGAATCTCCGAAAACGACTGAGTTAGAAAGGGCGGGTGTTGGATGTTTTTGGATGAGAAAGGCCCTGTTTCGGGATGAAGGAGTGTCTGGATGGACAAAAGGAGGCCAGATTCCGATTCCACGTGAAATTTTGGGTTAGGAAGGTTGTTTCCAGCTCAATCGGAAGAAAAAGTGCTGACCCCCCCTCCTGACAGGTAAGCCAGCAGGCAGACTTGGATGGAAGGTTTTGGGAAACAGGACGAAAGTCGACTGGGAGGTAGGAGTGGAAAGACTTGTGATGTTTCTCGACCGACTTCTCTCGACTATATAAGTGGAGTCTCTACTTGTGGGAATCAGTTCTATCACCAGTCGAGGTACGGGTAGGTGAACTCCGGAGCTGCGATGATAGCATTGGAAATATCTAAAAACCGGGAATCCGTATGAAACCAAGGCAGATTTTTTGATTGCCGCACTCACCTAAGGTGTCAGAGTGAGTGGAGAGCCAGGAGATGGCCTAGTCTCCAGGCCATAGAAGACTCCAAAATTTTAAATACTTGTAACTTTGCTTCTGCAAGTCCTTTTGACTTGATTTAAATTAGGTTCGAGAGGTCATGATTCAGGTCAAGTCATAGACTACTTATTAAACTTCATAAGTAGTGCTAAAAAGTTGAAAAATTTAAATTCATTATTTTAGGAGGTTTTCTGGGGTTTTCGACCCTGCTGGAGTCGATGAAGGCATGTATAAGTGTGTACGAGCCAGTTTCTCATGTCTTTGCATGTTACAAGCACCTTTTCACTGAAAGCGAGCAAGACACGGAGAGTTTCGCTGTAATATTCCCATGATAGGATGTTCCTTCGGGACGGCGGATGATGCTGTAGTGATAAGTGTGGCAAAGGAGTGTGTCATATTTTATACCGAAACCTCTGGGCATTTGACACAGTTCTCAACGTAGCACTTTGAACGCCAATCGGTTGAGTCTTAGCTATCTTGTCATGGGTGGCTACTAAACATCTCCATTGCAAAACGCTTTTTGAATCACGGCTTGCTATCACGCTGATCAAAGCAACGACTGGGGATGTTTCCTCTTGTGAATACCTCCACCGGTTTTTATGTCAAAATCGGGGCCCGGATACTAACACAGTGATATGACGCACGCTCTGTCCGCGGGAGGTTGGATTTGAGGGTCGAGGCCTTGGAGTCGAGATAAGATCCTTTCTGAGTAATGCCTGTAGCGGATTCAAGAACTTAACACCTAAAGGGCTGCTGGCTTGCTATCAGGCCGATCAAATGGCCAGTCTTGGTCGAAGGAGAGCGCCTCTTGACGTCAATCGTTTGCTTGTGTGATAGCACTGGGTAACAGTCATAGGAAAACGCCTCTTGACGTCAATCGTTTGCCCTTGTGATAGCACTGGGTAACAGTCATGGCAGAACGCCTCCTTACGTCAATCGTTTGCCTTTGCGACAGCACAGGGTAACAGTCATGGGAGTTGGTAACTCGCCTCTTGACGGCAATCGTTTGCCTTTGTGATAACACTGGGTAACAGACGTAGCAGTCTTTGTGTTGAGAGTTGGTTACTGAAAGCACGGTGACAGCCGATGTCCATATTTGTTAAAACCGCTGTTTTCATGTCAAACGCATGGCCAAATAAGGAAGGTATGAATCATGGTTTTGTGTTGGAAGGGTATGTAAACCGTTGTATCTCTTTCAACTTCATTCCTGTTTCAAATTGCAAGACGAACGGTAAATGCTCTGACAAGGTTTGCTATCAAACTTTGGGTTTTAGGAAAAAGCTAGGAATCATACTCTCTAAATGTTGTTGACGATCTTATTCCAACGTCTGCTATCAAATGTTTGGTGATTTAGTCTTTCAATGCATATCAGCAAGTAGTAACCTATAAGCACTTGCTATCAAATTTTACCCTATTTTTACAGAACTTTTACAATGACTTTAACTCCACGATTCATCATCACGCAATGTTCCTGCTGCAGATTGACTAGGGGCAGCGAATACCGAAAACATATCAAAGAGGGGACGCTGAACCAACATGAGAGAGTGCATGTTTTTTAGGTCTGCGTTTATCATAAGGTGGTGTGTGATGAGGATGATGTTGAGGGTTTCCGGAAGGCGCATGAATCTTGCCAATCCGGAAACATTGGTGCGCTGCCGTTTCATATGTGGATGAGTGAAATGATCAAGGCGAAGGAGGAGTTGGATGCAGCAGCTAAAAGTATTGAGGTTGCTGTAGCGAAGGAACAGGAGGCAGTGGTGAGTGAAGAGGAAGTAGAGGTAGAAGGAGTGATTGAGCGGGCGAGTGATGAGACTAGGAAGTTGATGGTCTCATTGTTTGGGAGTGAGTGGTCTGAAGAGTTTGATGGTGAGATTGGTGAGCCTGTAGCTGCATCATCGCCTAGGAAAGAGGCGCATGATATGGAGGCGTTTGTAAGGTTGAAGGATCGTATGATGGGTATGGAGAGTGTGAATAGAAAAGTTTTGAAGGAGAATGAAGAGCTGAAGGCTAAGGTTGAGGGTATGAAGGTGATGATTGAGGAGTTGGAGGAGATGCGAGTGAAGGAGCAGGAGTGATTGAATGAAAGGAGTGGAATGATGAAGCCAGTGAAGGCAGTTGAGCGCTTAGAATCGGAGTTGATGTGTGAGAAGAATGAAGTAAAGCGGATGCGAGGTGTGGTAAAGGAAGTGGAAGAGACGAAGGTGATTAAGAGACAGTTGGGGACTGAAGTGGAAAAGTTGCGAGAGGTTGAGAGATGAGTGAAGAGGAAGAGAGTGTATGAGGTCCACCTTCATCTTTTTGAAAACAATATTTGCGATGTGCCGACCCTCACGGGCGATCTAAATACAACACAAATCTGTTATGAAGGCGAAGGTGTGAGATGCCTTCATTTATCAATTAAAATGAATGAAGATTTGGAAGACTTTGTCGTACGGAAAGTTATAAAGAAAAAGCCGAGTAAGTCCCTCTAAAGTCATGTACTCTAAATCGTCTCTCATTCACTGTCTTTTCTTTTCAGAGTTCTTGCAGTAGTCGGGGAAGTGACAGTAGTAGTGTCGGTGGACGAAGAACGCCGCATGAACCCTCTTAAGGGCTGCCTTCTAATGCAGCTAAAGTGGTCCCAAGCCCGCCACATGTCTTCGGATATGGAATGCAGAGGGAAGAATGAATGATGAAATGGGAGGCCACCCTTGCACCACATGCAACACATCACAGACTTCTCTCTTCGGTAGTGAACAAGCTCTGAACGCATACGTTACTTTGCTGTATCGCAGTCGATTGCTATACAAGTATTGAAGAAAACGTAAGTTAGTAAAATCAGCAGAAAAACATAAGGAGACATGTGATGTTCCAAATATACTTATTTCGAAGATTGAACTCAACATGATAAACCATTGATGAATAATACTACCACGAAGTGCAACAAGTCTACCGTTTATAGAAATGAACTACATGGTATCAGTAGAGACTCGTTACCTCTAAAGTATAGTTAGTAAAAGGTTGTCATGAAAAAATACTTTATTTAGTCTTTGATTTATGAACAGCCATCATTGAAACCCGTTTTACTAATAGCAATGACACTTTGGTTCATTTTATTCAGAAGCAAATGATCGCCGTAACCATGAAAGTTGTCCATCCGAGAAATAATCTTCCCCACATGTCGTGTATAAAACTCAGAAGCATCAGCAACATATTCTTGTCCATAGGAACGAAATTGAAAGTCAGCACTTTCCGCTTCTTCACCTTGTGGAAAATGAATGTAATTGACATGTGCAATTAAGTGAGCCTTGATGAGACTGTCTTTGAAATAAGATATCAACTCCGTAAATATTTCTCGTGTGTAGTCTAAACATGCTTCCAATTCTGTCTCCTCCCTTTGAAACTCAAGGATGTAATCTTGTATTAAGCCTTCGAAGCACTCTTGATGAAAACGGATCGTGCAATCATCATGTTTCAATGTATTGACTTCAGGTGCCATGATTGAGTCTATTGCTAAACATCATGTTTGCCTAAGACGATTTCAATAACGCATTTCAAATGTGTGTGCGTGCATCGGGAACTCTAGCTCGTCTGTGATTGGACGAGAGGTCTCATCCATTCACCGCTTAGGAAAATCTTATCAAAGGTAGTACACCAGCTCTGCTCTTCACATTTATCTTTCACAAGGTGAGTGTCGCTGAGCTCCTGCTATCAGGTTGTTTTGATTTGCTATCAAGTTGAATAGTCTCTTGCTATCAAGAGATTCACTTCTGCTCATAAAGCATGTCATCGCTGTAATACCTCCTTTGCTCGAGCGTTCCTTCAGGACGGCGGGTACTGCCGTAGAGGGATTGCGTTGCACGGGTTGTTCGTCGTTCGTCAGACCGAAACCTCTGAGCCGTTGCTCATGTTGGGCGTTCGACTTCATACTCAAAGTGGCGCTTTCTCTCGCCAGGTCGGAGTACTTCAGCCATTCGACAAAGGTTAGTCTTTATGATATGCAGTAGAGGGAAATGTAATTCATTAGATGTTACTTCAATGATTGTTCCCATGATAAAAGTTGACTAGGTAACTGAAACGATTCGCATCTTTCCTTTTCAGTGATTGAAGTTTATAGCTACCATTGATTATCTACAATCGACTGTCCATCATGGAATTTGCAAAAATTGAAAATTACCGCATTGCCGCTGAGATGGAGAAGGCCACCATCGAGCAATGCAAGTATTTGTATCAAGGATGAGGTTGACCCACTCTATACTAACATCATTAGGGTAGATATCCCAATTAAAGTCAAGAGCCCTCCCTTATTTTCTTCATGTTCAAAAAGAATCCAAATTTTAACTCTGCTTATCTTTGCTGCCATTCTTTCTCAGTGCATGAATGTATTCGTAATGGGGAACCCGTCCCCCAAGGAGCAATCGGCGAAGCCTATGACCGGCTTGGCAAATGTAAGTATCTTTAACATCTCATGCTTAGGTTGTTTCAGATTCCCTGCATCATCTTTGTCTCAATCTCTAATCTCTCTTTCCTCTCTACAGATTTGGCCAAGATGAAGAAGTGGGAAGAAGCCGCGAGGCGGACATACCGCGAGGAATTTCCGGGCCTAACTTCCCATCCATCACCCTTTGCTCAAGGTCTAACTCCTTTCTCGAGCTCGGGCATCGTGATCTCCTCACCTCCACCGCCTGCTCCGCTACCTGTACCAGTCCCTGCTTCTCGCTGCCACATCCTTACGACACCCAAGCCAAGGAGCCTTCCACCTTCGGCTGGTATCCCACTCTTACCTCCTCCTCGACCATCGGTGTTGCCGGAGATTAATTCATTAGATGGTAAGTAACCGTGATTGGGAAATGGGGGGCTAAGACTTCAAACTTGAAATTATGGTCATGTTACTAATCTCTTTTTTCTCTTTCTGAACAGATCTGGCGACGGTCTTCCTGGACGGCGACGTTCCCTCCCGCCCCATCATCATCCCTTCGTCACCTCCACCTGCAGGAGCGGCCGAAATCCCTCTCCTCTCCGTTCAGTTGGTGGAGAGATTGCTGAAGGAGCAGGAAATGGAGTTGGAGATAGTGGGAGAGGAGATCGCAATCGAGGAGGAAAGTGTCATGGAGAGAGAAGGACCTATGGCTTGACAGCTCAGCTGTACAGACTGTGGGCAAGTCTTCGCGAGGCCATTCTGCCTTCGACGACACCGGCATTCTCGCTTCCCAAAAGCGAAAGGAGATCAGGAGAAGGCGCGCCGACCGATACCTCAACGACCGAAGTGTGGAGGTTGTGGACGCACGTTCTACAACTGCACCAACTTACAACGTCACATCGAAGGCAGATCCTGTGGCTGTGTGAGGCAACCACCGACAAAAATAGGTAGGAAGCGTCCTTCATCACACGTCGGCTTTTCCTGTTCTTCGTGTCAGAAGACCCTTCCTACAGAGTTTGCTCTATCTTCACACACACTCTGTCACACTCATTTCACAGAGCTTTACACTGACAACACTGTCACCCTAAGGTTGAGCAGGTTTACCCTTGAGAGGCTCGTTTGCGACTATGAGTTAGAAAGCTATGAACCTATACAAGATATTCATCCTTTCTTGATGAATAATATAGGTTTAATTCATCAAATGTTGACGAGCTTAGATAGGATTTTGCTCAAAGGCATGTTCTATCTCATTGCTCGCTTCAATAAAGTAGACAGTAGCACGGGAGAAGTAGAGTCCACTGTGACGATTAGGATAGCCTCCTGTGCTGCTGATCTCAGGTGATGTAAACGAGTGGCTAGAGAGACATGCGACCTATTTCGTCAGCAACTTAATGAAAGAGACAGCGGTCTGGTCTTTGATGGGATAGAGAAAGTAGACATTAAAATCAATCTTTTAGAAAATTTACAAGGGAGATGTTGTTTCACCCTACCCAAAGCACTGGCTAGCAAAAAGGCTGTCATCAATGTGAAGTGTCAGTCCCATTGTTTCAAGTATGCCGTCCTCTCCATTCTTCACTATAATGATATAGGTATAAATCGTGCACGAATCACTAAATATCACGAATGGGAGGATGAACTTAAATTTGACGGGCTAGATGTCAACACATTCGATTTTAAGGACATCACCCAATTTTAGAAATTAAATAAAATTAAGATCGTCGTCCATCTCTGCGAAAAAGGTCTGAAGGGCGTTAGGTATAACAACCGCCAAAGTAACTTCGACCGGGTTGTCAATCTCCTCCTAGTCTATAGCGACAACAACCCAGAATGGCATTAATGTGGCATTCCTAAAATTTCTAGATTGTATCGCCACCAGCAAAGTAAAATGACAAACATTATTACTGTGATTATTACTTCAAATGGAAGTCATGCCCAAAGATAAATTTTATAGGTATGAGGAAAACGGCAATCAGCTCAGTCCCATATGTACTATCTATGCGAACATTGAATGTTATATTGAACAAGAAGAACTAAGTCATGAGCCAGCAGCCATTGCCTGTTATGAAGTATGGCATCCATATTATAGGAATCAAAATAAGATGCATGTGTGGCAAGGCGAGGAGTGCGTTGAAAACTTCCTCAACTTTTTAGATAGGAAAGCCCGTTTTCATGAACGGTGTGAAACGGAGCTGACTAGGAAACCCATGTGCTTCACAGAAGCCGATAAACTCAAATTTGATAGGACGACGGAATGTCCCCGTTGCTGTTCATCCTTTGATGATCAGCAACATAAGAAAGTGAGGGACCATTGCCATCTCAGTGGTAAATTTAGGTCTGTCTTATGCAGTAAATGTAACATGAAACTTAGCCTCAAAAGGCGAACTCTCCCCGTCAACTTTCACAACTTTAAATGCTATGATGCTCACATCATCATTCGCCATGGATTTGGTAGAATGAAATCCTGGTCATCCAAAGTGATTGCACAAAGTAAGGAAAAATTTATGTGCATCACTGCCCAAGTGCAAGTTGATAAGACGAAGGAGTGGAAGCCTGTCTTCTATGACATAAAGTTTCTAGACAGTTTTCAATTTATGTCTTCTTCTTAGCCGCGTTGGCTAATAGTTAAGAAACACTTCCCCTCACTCAACATTTAAAGAAAGACTATCCTAACATAAGTGAAAGTCTCATGCGACGGAAAGGAGTGTTTCCTTATAGTTATTTTAGTTCAATGGAGACATTGAAGGAGACATTCCTTCCGTCCATCGATAAATTTAAGAATTATTTGACGGGTGAGGACTGTTCGCTGGATGCCTATAGGCATGCAGAGCAAGCATGGTTAGAATTTAGGTGTCGCACTTTTGGTGACTACATGCTTGCCTACTTAAAATTAGACGTCTATCTGTTGGCTGACGTGTTTGAGACTTTTGGAAAAGTCACATTAGAACAGGAAGCCTTAGACCCCGTCCATTTTGTTAGTCTGCCGAGTCTGTCCTATCAGTCAGCCTTCAAGATGACGAAAGAGAGAATTCATTTACTGCAAGATGCAGAAATGTACACGTTATTTGAACGTGGTATTAGGGGTGGCTTAACATCTGTTAACAAACGTGTTGTCAACAGCACCCAAGACATAGGATCGACCACGCATTTAATGTACATGGACCAAAATAATTTATATGGGAGTGCATTATCCAAGCCTTTGCCACAGTCCGACTTCCAATGGGTAGAGCCCCATGACATTGAACACTTCTCCAATCCAGCGCACATCATGGCACTGGGAGATGAGGCCGACATAGGTTATTTATTTGAAGTCGACCTCATCTATACAGACTGTATTAAGAATAGAACCGTTGATTTTCCTTTCGCACCCGAATCTGGCATAGTCAGTCCAGGTATGTTCTCTCCTTTTATGGAAGAACACAATAAGCAATATGAGGCGGAAATGACTTAAAATATTAGCACACTAGGAAGTTGTTGCTCACCCAATTGAACAAGCAGCATTACATCGTGGACTATTCCATCCTCAAATTTTATCTAGGTATTGGGATGCAACTTGACAAAGTCCATCGTGCTATCCAGCTCAGGCAGAAGCTCTTTCTAAAACCGTATATAGAATTTAATAGGAAGAAACGGGCTGAATCCAAGAATCCTTTCGAAAAGGACTTCTTTAAATTTAAGAATAATGCCCTCTTTGGTAAAACCATGGAGAATGTAAGAGAGCGCATGGACCATCGTATTGTGACTGATCCGGAAACGAGTATCAAGTTATGTCGCTCGCCGTTGTTTTGCCACCATGATGTAATTTCCGAAGACATCACAGGTTTTAAAATGTTAAAATCCAAAGTAGAACTTTGCAAGCCCATTTATGTCGGTCAAGCTGTCTTGGATCACTCCAAGTTAGAAATGTACAAGTTACTTTACCACACTTTTAAAACGTGTCCATTGATCCAACATGTGGAATTAGTAGGAGGCGATACAGACAGCTTCTTCCTGGCTTTGACAACCACTAGCCAAGTCAAGCAGGAAGACATTTTAAAATATTTAGCATCCAAGTTTGATAGTTCCAACTATCCCACTGACCAACCGCTTTACTCTACCTCAAATAAAGCGAAGCTTGGCTGCTTCAAGGATGAGTGTGCCGGCAAACAGATAGAGGAGATGATCTTGCTTCGCCCCAAGATGTACTCCATGAACTAAAATCCACAGAGCTTTCTATAAAACGGGCGAAGGGCATCTCGAATTCAATCGTTAGGAATATGACACATAGGGACTATCAAGATGCCTTAGATTCACTTAAAATTAAGAAAGTAGAAATGACCATTTTAAAATCACAGTCGCACCAAGTTAGAACAACGACGTTTAGGAAACGAGGTCTCTCAGCTTGGGAAGACAAGCGATGCTGGATGAGTCCTAACCACTCATTACCGTATGGCCATCCAGACACTCATCTACCTCCACCCAAGAGACAGAAACTTTCTCCTCCTCCGTCCGGCGATGTCTGATGATGAATGCTTCCTCTCTGTTGTGGTTGATGTTTTGCTTTTTCGCTCCATGGCGTTTTCTATGGGGGTGTTGTGAGTGAGCGCCTTGTAACATGCGTCCATATTCTGATCACTTCATGTCATGACTTCATATCAACTGGTTTTCCTGACTTTGTTTTGTGTCTGTACAGTTTCCTTCAATGACTTTGTTTTCTCCGGTGATATGAGCCATAAAAACTTTGTTTTCTGCTACCATCAGTATTACCTATGTGCGGTGATATGAAAATCGGCTGTGATTATGAATAACAGATCATGTACATACTGTGTCGTTTTCCTTTCACATAAAGTTGTGGGTTCAAATAGGTGGGACTGACTTGGTAATAATGTCATAAGCATGTCACTGTTTGTAAGATAGGTAAAGTAGAAAATAAAGTTGGAATCATTTCAGTGTTTGTAAAGTTAGAGATAAAGTTGTTGTTTGTAAAGTTAGAAAGAAAGTTAAGATCCTAAAGTTTCTAATAAAGTTCCCAAGGAATGTAGTATCATGAAAATTTCTTCGGCTTAGGAAACATCATACACTTTGCTGACTCATGTCTATAAATAGCTCTGACTCATAAATTGGTAAAGTGCAATTCAGTTAGATAAGAATCTAATCAGTTTTGTTCAACCTTTTCACTGACAAGTGTGTGGACGTGTCATTCAACATGGATGGCACCTCACGTCAGACAACGTGACCTTTTGACCGACAAGTGTGTGGGCATCATTTCATGTCTATAAATAGCGCTCACTCATCATAAAGCGATGAACCTTGTTGATGACCTTTTCACCGACAAATGTGTGTTGGTCATAGTTCATTGCGATGACTCATTCAAAACACATCATGTGATTAACACGATTCTATTAAGTGTGACTCATACAGATAACGCATTAAAGATTTAACAATGTCAGCTACTTTACTGATATCACGTAAACCAGTCATGATACAATGTCCGTTGTGAAACACTGCAATATGTACAGGATGCCACTTCCGAATCTAGGCAGCAGGAAAGAGTTCAGTTTCATAAAATATACAATGATTACTGGTTTTAATGTTGGCTAGATTTACTAACATCTTCAATTGAACAGACACTGCTGTATTCTTCAATGTCAGGGGACTGAGACGTAGATGAGGCATGAGTTTTCGCATTTTCTTGACGACTTCGTAACACATGTACTGCATCACAAAATGAGAAAGGTTTCCTAGGACTTGGATTTTGGCGCAGCGAAAGATTTGAAGATTTCGACCGTTGCTCATGCGAATGACCAACACTTGTGGACGACCGCGATGATACACTGAATTGGGAAGATGAGCGTGCAACTAACTGTTCTAAATCGATGTCTCTTCTGAGATTCATTTCGTGCATGGCGTTGATGATGCGGATGAGGAGCATGACTCACAAATGACATGAGGGTTGAGTGAACTTCCATTTTATACTTTTCCCATGAGGGTTTTGGAATCACAATGTAGCAGTGATCATTATGTAGAATCATCTCTTGAATGCGAATAAATACAATGCCGTCTCCTAAACAAATCACACGACAAGAGTTAGACATGATAGCGCGATGCAACCTTTGTAGTTGAAAGCGTTCTAGAGTTATCTGAAGTTGACGTTTCATATCATGAAATGTAACACACTGATTTTCCAAGACACATAGAGGCATGCTGATAATTTCCACATGATCATTATTCAAACCTGAGTGAAGAGTGTAATGAATAAGAAAGAAGGAGAGAGTGAGTGGGGTTAATGTGTGGCATGGTGAGTGTACATTTTTCTTTCTTGATAAGGTGGCCGTTAGGCCTTGGTCTCATAAAGACCGATGGTGCGTTCTCAGTATGTGGAGAGTGTTACTGTAGTTGATCATCATCAACATGGACATCATTTTTGAAGGTGATGGAGACAAGATAGGGATTCAACGTAAACAACCTCCCGTCCTTGCGAGGACCCATGTAGATGGTTTGAATTTTAATTTCGAAGGAGTAGAATCCTTTTCCCAAAATGGGGAGAGGTTTGCAATTGAGCAAGTCGAATTCGTTGCCCTCCTTTTCATTGATGATGAGACAGTGTCTATCCATATGAACATAGATGTATCTTCTTTCCATGATGGGAACTTGTGGCCGCTTCCCATTGTGTCGAACAATTTCTTTGGGAATGGTGAGATTTTCTTTCAGGAATATTTCAAGATTATTGAATTGTAACCGTGTCCAATAGTCTAACGGCACGAACACGGCCAGTCCGAACTTTGTTGCCATGACGTTTAGATAATCCATCCGATGACTGGGAGTTTTTATGGTCACGACTTTTCCATGATGAGTTATCTTTTGATTGAAAGCATTTTTACCCGATGCTATAGTAAGGGAGTTCAGTGCACCCAGTGCGAGAGCAGAGGAGTTGATGGCTTCGAGCAACTGCATGGTTAGCGCAAGGACGGAAATGATTGCTATGAGCTCAGTCGTGCGTTTCATAACCACACCTAGCTCGAATCACATGCGTTTCCCTTTTCATGTTTTCCCTGTCTTTGTTACGTGACAAAGAGTTATCACACGTGAACTTTTCACCGCGTGGGTAGAAGCCTTTCCTATTTATATACAAAGTCATTCTAGTCCTCACACAGACTTTAGTGACACGCCCCTTTTAGCGAACAAAGACCTATGAGTAACAAATCAGAATGACTCATGTTACAACACGCCCGTTTTACCGCACAAAGACCTATTCATCGCCCACACCAAGCAGAATGACTCATTTACTCTAGTGCCCACCCACACTGACAAGGGTTAATAAAACGAATGATTCATTGAACTAGTTCTTATTTCATTTACACAGGTTGACGATCAAACAAAGTCGTGGATGTAAACACACTCATTTGAATCATGATATGTTTAACAACGTATTCATTTCCTTCCATCGTGTCTTCCATTTTCTCCATAATTTTCTCCATAATTATGTCGTGCATAAAATTGATCACTAAGAGTAATCCATTCTGAGCAATAGGATCCAAAACGAAGTGGTTTTTGCAAATCTTTCAACTCAATATAAGCAACGAGTCTACCCTTCACATCTTGAGGTTGTAAACTCTCTATCAATCTTTTGAAGAGAGGAAGGCTTTCAGCTGCCACTACTTTTATATCATTCATCTTTACTTTAAATGTAAGTTTCCAATATTGTAAAAATCCATCGAATCTTTACTTTAAATGTAAGTTTCCAATATTGTAAAAATCCATCGAATCCTTGTTCATCAAGAGTTAAATGACACATGTGGTTACTTAAGGTACGATGCGTCATCATAAACGTTGTGACTATATATTTCACATTGCTTCAATGACTTCCACTATGAATAAAACAGAAATAACAATCATGTTCCACTGTAAGTTTATTCAACATCAATCAAATTCACAATGCAATCAGAGAGTAGTGAATACACTTCATGAAAAGATCATCACTCATTCACAAGGAGTAAAAACATGTTTTACATATACCCATGCTGTTGACAATAATATAGATACAGTTCATAGACATCATAGAGACTGCAATGCCAGCGTGAAGAGAGTTTTGCAATGTAGGTGGCTTTATTTCTAGTATAACAATGGGATGGTGGTCTGTAAAGGTGACGTCTCTCACCGAAACGTACAGCCATATCAAAAATCATTTTCATCTCAAAACTTCTTTTGATCTCAATGCATATGATAGTCTTGTCTTACACGATCTACCCAACATGGGAAATATAAGTTTATCAATGTGCAACTGAAGCGTTGCTGCTTCTTGTTCAGAATCATTTCCTAATATTTTAACAATATGAAAACCTGACAGCCACATCGTTTGAAATCACTTATCAAATACGTTTCATTCACAAATCCAATATGAATCAAAATAGAAGGATCAAGTCCATGCACATGACGTCGTGACCATTCGTCTTTGTGTGGAGGACAGTAGGCAAATCTATGATATACACTAACAACAGTTTGATCGCTTTCTCTCATTGCAATAGCACTCAATTCCTGCATGGGTGTTCCCTCACTGTCTATGAAGATGACAACCTACAATATCAAAAAGACTTAATTACAAGATAATACATTGACCAGGAACTTTACAAGGATGTCTGTCCTTTACATAACAAAAGATACATACAACATGATTACAATGCTTTAATTGAATATAACGCACAAGACCGCGTTTTCCACATTCACTACAAACTAACTGATTATAATACTTAAGATTTATCTTTGGTGGTAACACCATCTTTCTTTGATGCACGACGACGTTTAGGTTTGGTGACAGGTTCTTGACACTCTGTGACACAAGAATCAATGACTTTCTCTATGTGATCAAGACCTGTTAACTCAGGTTAATGATGAATTTGAGCAACACGCAAATTGAGAGAAATCAAATTACCGTCAGATTGATGAGGTCCCACATAAACAGCAGACACCTCAATATAAAGGAAATAAAAGCCTGCACCTAGCGTTGACAATTCTGTTTCAACTGACTGTTCAACTGTCACTCCTGAAATGACTTTACAATGCTTGCTTTGTAAAATGAAGCAGCGAGTGCGGCGATACAAAGGTTTATAATAAGAAGTTTTCTTTTCTGGGCACAACGGCAATAGTTCAGTGGGAATAAGAGCTTTTTGCCTCACAACGTCTTCTAAAGTGTCAAGCTGCTGACGCAACCAATTATCAGTAGGTATACTCAGCTTTTGACCGCAACGATTTACTTGCGTATCCACTTATGGTAAGTATACCACCGACGTTTGAAGATAGAGTCGAACACCGTTGTATCGCACTTGTTGTTTGTAGGTGGGATAGTCGT
Organism: Prostheceraeus crozeri; assembly: GCA_907163375.1. Taxonomy (NCBI): domain Eukaryota; kingdom Metazoa; phylum Platyhelminthes; order Polycladida; family Euryleptidae; genus Prostheceraeus; species Prostheceraeus crozeri. Next base: position 102,344 of record CAJQUW010017053.1, read on the forward strand.
GAATTACATTCTCAATTTTCGGATTCCACAGCTCGAGATGATGAGGATTGAGTGATGCAGCAGTATGATGCAGGCAGAGTGATGCGAAAGGACAATTTAAGGATGATTTATATAAGGATGCGAATTTGACGATTGAAGTTGAATAAACCTACAATCATTAACAACAACTTACCAGACGCCATTTTACGCGGTCAGAATAATTCTTCCACATCAAAATTTATAACACCATACGCCATTCAGCCTGCCGTTCACAGTCTCACTGAGTCACTGTCTGTCGCTGTCTGCTTTGCTCTCTAATAACTGCAGTCAGACAACGATTCGGTATGACGTCACAACAGTGTGAACGTCGAGTTATTTGTGTGGGAGCATCTCGTTCAATTCTTATGATGAAGGTGGAATTTCTAACAGCTGGTGTACGCTGGGCACATTGACTTGAGACATCGCTATAATAAGATCATGCTGTGTTGTTTTAGGACACACACAAGGGTCACATGCTTCAATTACGCAGAGTTGACTTTCACTGTGACAACATATCCATCATGAGCAAAAAATGTTACTTAAGCAGCAAGCAAGGATTCCTTTCTTCTCATTCCAGGAAATATTTGTATTAGATGCATCTTGAATATGTAGATAAACAATATCTAAGCACCAAATGAAGCAATTTCTCCACTGTTTCATCTGTAAAACCATACCATTCGGAAATGACACGTCCATCACCAAAATTGGCATGAAATATGAGAAGCTTGATGAATTTCATGTAGGAATCAATTGGAAAATAGAGTTGTTGCCAATAAATTTAGCCACAGGGACTTTTTGAAATTGGTAAATATGAATTTCCGAAAATCATCTTGGCGAAAAAATATGGCGGACATGTCGCAAAAAAAAATACATTAGAGCAATGTGTTGATTGCACACTTAATATATTTAAACACTTTGATTTTGTTGAACCATCGCCACCACCACCTCCACCACCTAGACGCTTTACCTTCAAGTCCTTTAAGGAATTCAAACTTAATTCGGGTCCTAAGCCCAAGACATTTAATTACTGGAAGATGACGAAGACTTCAACAATGGTGATAACTTTTAAATCATGTGAACGCACCAAAAGGTCCTCTTAAGGGCCACTTCAAGTGTCACTGCTAAGCTAAGGATTTTCTTTTCTCTGATGATCATGAATGTACTTAGTGGTATTCTTTCGTTACAGACTGCCATGGCCATGAATCCTACTCCTACTGCTGCATCACTCAATCCTCATCATCTCGAGCTGTGGAATCCGAAAATTGAGAATGTAATTCACGACTATCCCACCTACAAACAACAAGTGCGATACAACGGTGTTCGACTCTATCTTCAAACGTCGGTGGTATACTTACCATAAGTGGATACGCAAGTAAATCGTTGCGGTCAAAACCTGAGTATACCTATTGATAATTGGTTGCGTCAGCAGCTTGACACTTTAGAAGACGTTGTGAGGCAAAGAGCTCTTATTCCCACTGAACTATTGCCGTTGTGCCCAGAAAAGAAAACTTCTTATTATAAACCTTTGTATCGCCGCACTCGCTGCTTCATTTTACAAAGCAAGCATTGTAAAGTCATTTCAGGAGTGACAGTTGAACAGTCAGTTGAAACAGAATTGTCAACGCTAGGTGCAGGCTTTTATTTCCTTTATATTGAGGTGTCTGCTGTTTATGTGGGACCTCATCAATCTGACGGTAATTTGATTTCTCTCAATTTGCGTGTTGCTCAAATTCATCATTAACCTGAGTTAACAGGTCTTGATCACATAGAGAAAGTCATTGATTCTTGTGTCACAGAGTGTCAAGAACCTGTCACCAAACCTAAACGTCGTCGTGCATCAAAGAAAGATGGTGTTACCACCAAAGATAAATCTTAAGTATTATAATCAGTTAGTTTGTAGTGAATGTGGAAAACGCGGTCTTGTGCGTTATATTCAATTAAAGCATTGTAATCATGTTGTATGTATCTTTTGTTATGTAAAGGACAGACATCCTTGTAAAGTTCCTGGTCAATGTATTATCTTGTAATTAAGTCTTTTTGATATTGTAGGTTGTCATCTTCATAGACAGTGAGGGAACACCCATGCAGGAATTGAGTGCTATTGCAATGAGAGAAAGCGATCAAACTGTTGTTAGTGTATATCATAGATTTGCCTACTGTCCTCCACACAAAGACGAATGGTCACGACGTCATGTGCATGGACTTGATCCTTCTATTTTGATTCATATTGGATTTGTGAATGAAACGTATTTGATAAGTGATTTCAAACGATGTGGCTGTCAGGTTTTCATATTGTTAAAATATTAGGAAATGATTCTGAACAAGAAGCAGCAACGCTTCAGTTGCACATTGATAAACTTATATTTCCCATGTTGGGTAGATCGTGTAAGACAAGACTATCATATGCATTGAGATCAAAAGAAGTTTTGAGATGAAAATGATTTTTGATATGGCTGTACGTTTCGGTGAGAGACGTCACCTTTACAGACCACCATCCCATTGTTATACTAGAAATAAAGCCACCTACATTGCAAAACTCTCTTCACGCTGGCATTGCAGTCTCTATGATGTCTATGAACTGTATCTATATTATTGTCAACAGCATGGGTATATGTAAAACATGTTTTTACTCCTTGTGAATGAGTGATGATCTTTTCATGAAGTGTATTCACTACTCTCTGATTGCATTGTGAATTTGATTGATGTTGAATAAACTTACAGTGGAACATGATTGTTATTTCTGTTTTATTCATAGTGGAAGTCATTGAAGCAATGTGAAATATATAGTCACAACGTTTATGATGACGCATCGTACCTTAAGTAACCACATGTGTCATTTAACTCTTGATGAACAAGGATTCGATGGATTTTTACAATATTGGAAACTTACATTTAAAGTAAAGATTCGATGGATTTTTACAATATTGGAAACTTACATTTAAAGTAAAGATGAATGATATAAAAGTAGTGGCAGCTGAAAGCCTTCCTCTCTTCAAAAGATTGATAGAGAGTTTACAACCTCAAGATGTGAAGGGTAGACTCGTTGCTTATATTGAGTTGAAAGATTTGCAAAAACCACTTCGTTTTGGATCCTATTGCTCAGAATGGATTACTCTTAGTGATCAATTTTATGCACGACATAATTATGGAGAAAATAATGGAGAAAATGGAAGACACGATGGAAGGAAATGAATACGTTGTTAAACATATCATGATTCAAATAAGTGTGTTTACATCCACGACTTTGTTTGATCGTCAACCTGTGTAAATGAAATAAGAACTAGTTCAATGAATCATTCGTTTTATTAACCCTTATTAAGTCACAACAGTATGCCCTTCTTCACAACTTCCATTGACACTTTCAGGGCTCGACCTCTGGACCGAATATCGCTCGGCCAAGCACTTAACCACAGTACCAAAAAGAGATTGGTAAGATCGATTTCGTGCAAATAATGTGACTTTCACATAAATATGAAATGTGGACGATTTTCTTTTAAAAGCAACCATCCTAATATGAATCTGTGAAATGATATTCTGCACTTTCATATACATAGGTGCATAAGTGTAATTATAAAGATGGAGTACGACCTGCAGATGCCTCGGGATTTCGAGTGATTCGGAAAAGACGCAATAAGTCTAATCATATTTTCTGTTGCCGAAGAGAGATTTAAATAACATTTGAATTTCTTGTGGAAGTGCGTTATTAGTCTCGTGATTAATGACAAGAAAACATCCCATCTTCTGACTTCTGAACGCGGTGCATTTACTCATTGTTTTTCCACATAATGCAGTAGTACCTGCTACTAGCATTGGTTTATACTGAGTTTCGCCTGAAGAAAGCAAACAAACTTCTTTATTCGCTGAGAATTTTGAATATCTCCTCACACAGGAAGATTTAATCGTGATGTTTCAAACATAGGGAATTGATTTGTAACTATATAGAGTGGAAGCTTTCCCAAGTCAGATAGAAGACTTTTCTGTTCTACCGCGAGATCTTTCGGCCTACATCGTAGGCCATTCTCAAGCGACTGCACTGTATTGTTGAATCAACGATACAGTCATTAACATATAATTTCATGTGAGATTTGTTAATCGTTGATTCAACAATACAGTGCAGTCGCTTGAGACTGGCCTACGATGTAGGCCGAAAGATCTCGCGGTAGAACAGAAAAGTCTTTTACATGACTTGGGAAAGCTTCCACTCTACATAATTTAATCGTGATATTGGCTCATTCAGCTTGCCAACATTGAATTGCGATTGCTAACCATAATGAGAAGCATGTTGAGTAGAGATAAAAAGTTGATTGATAAATTTATTAGACGTTGCTACTTTATTATTTGCCGTGATTAGTCAGTCACTCGCAAAGAATTCCCTGTCTTCCCCCGGGTTGAATCACAGAGATGGATTGCTTCTCCGTGGGTTGCATGCAATGGCCGCGACGAGCTGAAAGGCGTCGCCGAGCTGTTCTGGCGCGTGCGAACTGCACATTGATAGATTGGCAGTTATCGATGACATCAACAAGCCATTGCTGTTCATGCATGGCTGGTTCTAGACTTTGGCCAATCGATGAAATCTCGGCGACACTCCGGCGACTGCCCCTGAGAAAGGAAGAGAGATAAAACCACCGACAGTTATACATGCATCTGTAGGAAAGATGAATAAAGACTTAAGATAGGATTTAGCGTTTGGTCACTGATGCACATTGTACATGATTAAAATATGTTGCGGAATTTATTTAAAAATACATTCGGGGCACTGCCGAATACAATAGGTTTAAACAATTTCTCAATGAACAGCATCCTAACTTAGAATTCACCTCTGAAGTTGGAGTTCAAACATTTCTTTTTTAGATGTAAAGAACATATCAACGTTAGAATCTACTGTTTTTCTTAAAGACACGCATACCGGTCTGGTACTTGGTATGCTCAACTGCACGCCACGCCACGGTTCAGGTAATAGAACAAATCTTCATACTGGAATTACAATTTGCTGCAAATTACCGAAGAGTTCATGATAGGAATTGAATGATCAAATCGCTAAAACCTAAAGATTGAACAGTGACTGCTGGTGAGCTGCTTCGGTTTTTTGATTGACACTCGTATGGGATGACTAGGTACAACTTAAAAGCGCGGTGTTCGCGCCGCATAATCAGCACAGGAACATAATTCATAATTGTTTATAAATGCAATGCATGACAGGTAGGCTACTTGTGCTTGACAGTGGAAGGTTTGCATGTAATTGCATAATTCCGTCGTTATTCCTAATTGAAGAAATGACTCATCTCCGATGACTAAGGATAAATGATCTTCATGTAAACCAGTGGCGGGCGCGATTCGATTTTCACGCGATTCAAAATCTTCGACTCAGTGCACAATCAATCAAAAAGTCGCGCGATTTTGAATATTTTGTGATTTTTTCAAATTCAGTGATTAGAAGTTTGCAGCTAGATGGCTGACATATTGTCTTGAATTTCAAGACAATTCGTTTCACTATAAATTAATAATTCCATAATTCCATAATTTCCATAATTTTATGATGATTTCCATCATGAGACACTTAGCCTTATTATATATAAAAATTATCACTGCCCCTATTAACTAATGCAATACTCTATTCGTAAATGTTTTGAGAATACAGCATTACAAGTCAAGATACTGAAAATGTCTTGCACAAGGCATAATTGAGAATCTATTTTTAAGACTCTGCTGCAAATCTACAATGAACTACTGCTTTTCTTTAATGCACCTTACTTTATCACACCGCTGAAGAAGCCTCATCGGCGCAATATATTGGGTGCCTTCAACCCGCCTTTGTTTACTCGAGCTCGTACGTGTTACTGAGATGGGGACTACGTGAGTGGAGAACATTTGATCGACGTTGTTTCTACCTACTGCTTTTATGTCTCAATTTTGACTCTTTTGGTCTTTATCAGCCATGTTGTATCGAACATGGCAGCAGTAGGTATTTATCGCTTCTTCCATCAATCTTGTGATAAAATTTATTGTGTATTAATCAATTCAGACTTTATACTTTAGAACTTTACAAAGTATTAGCAAATCTTAACCACGCATTAATATTCTTATCAGTAAATTCCCATGCTTTCAATACGGAGATATATATTATCACATGCACCTACTGTACTTGACAACATGTGCGATCGCATAATTCGTGTACTTCACGGATATGTTTAGTGCTATTATGTATGACAATGTACTCGTGCGATGTGTGGTAAATCCTCACAATATTCGTATAGAGATTTACTGTATAGGAGTAAAAAAGTCGTGTCACACGGCAACCCTGTCTTATCCCAGTCATGCATACTCTTGAGCACCGGTGCATTGAGTGTATCTGCGAAGGTGTCAAATTTTTTATTCAGTGCAATTATCTTGAATATTGATAGAGTGAATAGAAAAATAGCCTTACCGGTACCTTTTCCTCATCAGGCAAATTTCATTGAGCAGTCACTTAGCAGCAAAAAAGTCGAGTCGCAAAAAATTAAGTCGCACAATGAATCGAGCGGAATTGATTAACTGCGCCCTCCACTGATGTAAATACGATAAGAATGATGTTCCCACGTTTTTTGCACTTTTTTCTCAAGTGGAAAGAATTGTAGAAATCTGAGCTCTAATTATCCAGCTAGATCAAGCAAGAGCTTTGGAGAATTTGCACACTGGACTGTGGACAGAAAATGGTAAAATAGCTTTGCGAGATGTCATAGGTCCCAATATCTCCAACTCATCAACAGAGATGTTAAAACAGCCTGAATGACACAGTTGAGTAATCAAAGTAATTAAGCTATTCAACGTAGCAAAGTGCGTCAAGGTAACAAAATTAGAAAAAAAAACAAGCTAATGACTAGTTAATAGCTTGACTAATAAGCTAATAAAGCTAATGACTAGGCATAATAAGCTCTTACTGAGATACATCTCATCTAGTCTACAAAGCACATGAGCATGTAACATCGACACCGGGTTTCCCTAATGACTGCACACTTATTATGTAAGCTCAAACGATAGATATTAGGATTTCTTTGATATTCTTTTCACTATAAGCTTAACAACTTATGGGTAATCTGTGTTTGATTGTGGAGGAATGTAAAAAAAGGAAACTAATTTACTAGCGCAGTAATTAGACTTTTGGAGAGAAGCTTCATGATGCGTGGTGAACAACTGTAATCTCGAATAGTCGAGATCTCTGCACTGCCATCTCGAGATGTCAGAAACTTAAAAATTGGTCGAGATCTCGAGATTGAATTCCTTTTTTTGAGTATCCTGAAATCAGATTGCTGCATCCTGGTGGGACGAACTGTGGATCCTGGACATTCTGCACCATCACTTCCTACTGGTGAACGTCCATTAGTTAGACGATTGAGGTATCATAACATCTTACTTGACACTCATTTCTTAAACTGATGATGATATTATATAACTGATTAATTATATTTATTTTATAAGCATAGTTGCATCCAACAACTGTGTTCAAAATTGTTGATCAGAAATCTTTGGAATAGAAATTAGAGATTATTTTTATTAGTGCTATCAATGCCCCAGATACACGATAAATGGATCTACAGTACCAGTTTCTTCATATTTATTCACTTGCAGCTGCTCAATGCTGACGCTCCGCTGCAGTTCCGCTACACAGCAGGGTTTACTCAGACCTACTTATTGTAACATTATTGTATCGTCTTTGATATTCCGTCTTAAACTGACCGTACATACGATGGTCAGCATTTTCTTTCTTCTTCCTTTTCTGATAGCTTTCATATAATCCCCAATTGGGAGATGGGCAAGAACAGTCTCTTCCAGGAGGACGCAATTTGCTGTTACATATTCCGTCTTCCAGAGATAAATTAGGAAGTTTCCATGCTTCATATCGCCTACCATAGTTGATGCTGTAGTTTGATTCATTCTTTTGAGAAAACTGAAATACTTTTCCACGCTGAAATTTGTCGGCTCCGGTATGATCTTCTACCTCACTATTACATGGATAATGATGGTAACTCTGACGCTGACTAGAGTCATACCGATGCTTGAGAGTTTTTGTTGCATTATGTTGTAAACGCTCTTCATACCAATTTCCTGTTAATACTTTGTCATCGTATTTATCAATAAAATTCCTGATGTCAAATTTCATTTTCTAGTAGATCACAGAAAATCTTTTCCAATAGGAATTAGATTAGCCTAATGGAGAACAAGTTGATGTAATTAAGTTCACTCGTCAGCTTGTTATCACGAAGCATCATTTATGTACACTTACAACCTCACGAGTATGGTTGTCCACATAAAATGCATGATTTTGAAAGGCTCTCTATGTCCACAGGTTAATAAGTTCCACGAAGCAGGTAATTATTTTCTTGGTTGGAAATTATTAACCTGGTGCAGACTTCTATGAAAAACGTCATGCATTATAATAGATAATGCATCGATTTCTTCGGTCATTATTTGTCATACATGACGTCGATTATAACGTCGAGCCTTCGGCCATGGATTTCTATATAGTAATACAAGTACAATAATCCATGCTTTGGCTCTCGGTAATTATAGCAATACTGACCTCAAATCTATGCATTATCTATTACGTAAGCCTACACAAGGCCACACTATGCGATGTCTAGGTTCTAACCAGGGAACCCTAGTTATCGGCGCTTCGCTTTGAAGATAACTAGGGTTCCCTGTTCAAACAATGGATTTCTATATAGTAAAGTAGGGATAGGACACTGGATGAGAAGCTATACCAAAGAAGTGCAGTCGATTGCAAAATCAACTTCTATCGCCTGAGCTAAAAAACCTTTATTCTAGATTGCAATTTTTTATTGTTGCCGAATTTTCAAGTCATGTTGTCAATGCATGTTCATGAAGATTGATATGTCACTTTTTTCCATATGATGCTGAAATTCCTTTAAATTAGTACAAAGAATTCATTCCCTCCAGGCAAGTAAGAGGCGTAGCTCAATTCATAAATCTTTTCGCACTATCTAAATCCTAGATTTTCAAGTAACCTGAAGAGGACAATATCACAAGTGACTGATTCATGTTCAGAGCGCAAAAGGTTAACAGAATGATGATATGGCACATTGAAAATGGTCTTTTGAACAGCCAGATTTGGGTGACAGGTAAATAAACATCGTCGCTATGTAAATGATATATTTTTCTAGTTGACACAGATTGGCTCGTTCAACTAGCACTTTGACGCATCAATCTCTTCGTAATTCGCGATTTATTTCAACTTCAATTACCATAACGCTGAGTTGGCTATCTCAATCATGGAAGGCTGATAGTTATTTGATTCTACTGAAATATATTTCTCAGAGCATTAAAACTGAATAATTCCTCATGGCATTGTTTCATCGCATCTTCGACAAAGAGTATCGTATTCTCCAAAATACAGAATATGTTGATGAATGATTGTATTGATATCAACGGATACATAGGCCTGCTCAAAGTTTTCTCATTTTGTGATTAAATCAGTTTGTCTAAGCACCATAGGAGAAGTGACTGGTGTCCCCCAAATTCGCAGAATAAGTGATTTAAACATGGAAAACTTATTGTCTTCGGTGCATTTTTGGGTCTGTTTGTCGCATAAAATAGTAGAAACTTTAATGATAATGAGAAAAAGTGTTGAAGAGGTTTGAAAAAGATAACTATATGAGTAAATTCTAAAGATATCAAACACGAACATTTTTGATGAAAAAGTGAGAATATGGAATTTTCAGCCAAGGGAGGCACGCTTTTGTAATAACTTTCCGAAAGCACTATTTCTTCCTTAGCCCACCGATTTCGATTACCAATATATCAATAGAGAGCTCTAAAAATGCTCGTTCTCCCCTTGCTTGATTCATTATCATGCTTACATGTTTTCTGATTGAAAATTTGAAATTCGTAAATTGAGTGATTTTCATATTTTGAGCAATGCTCAGCAAATGCAATAACGGATACAAGTTTATCAAAACTCATTTGAAAGCTGATAATTCAAGCTTTCGAATGTATGGCACGCTGATGTGCGTTACGATTAAAAGATATGAGAATCGATTGAGTCTCAGCATAACTTAGGTGGTCCGGTTTTTGTGATCAGCTCTGCCACAGTCCAAATCCATCAATCAGGTTCCATCGTTCCTGTTTTCGCCTTGTCTCCCCTGAGTGAGATGATGGAGGTACGATATGAATATGAACCATGAATACGAACTATACGAATGAAATTTATCATTTGGCTTTACCTCTCTGTCGCCACCCAGTTCCGCCACTTATGGCGATGAGTTATTGTGTGTCAGTTTCAGACTGCTTCAATCGTCCCTTCGAGCGCTTTACTGCAGCATTCTCACAATATTAACAATAGAAGTTGTTAAAAAATTAGGATCCCGACATCTCACTGACAGTTTGAGCCAATCCCGAAATTCTTAGAATCAGGATTGTAGGACCCCAGTTTGTGGACATAAATGTTAAAGATTCTGTGGATTGCAGACTCTGAAACCCACGGAATCCAATTCCGCATACATGCAGATTTGTTTTCACAAACTTATTGGAACTGCTTTTCACCAGATCATATCTTGAGTTCGTGGAACAAGCTATCCGACGAAGATAGATGTCGAAACTGTTGGCTACACAGAATTAGACCCGGCAATTTCTGGGAGGCCCACGATTTCGCAGAGGGATGCGCACAAGTGACATCCCTTGCAATCGGTTTTTCCATTTCCCAAGGAGCTAGACTGATGCCGTCGGGTTTGATGTTTCGGTCAATCAACAGTCCAGCAGGTTCCAGCACAGTTGGCAATTGAAGGGAATGCATTACCCTATCCACCACGTTGTTCGTAAGCGAATGGCGAACGTGGCGATCTGTACTTCTAGGGCATATGAATCGATCCGCACCATTACCGTCCACTTTTGAGCCGCAGCGAGAGCACATATGCACAAAAGAATCGGGGTTACGATGGGAATGGCGGAAGCAACGCGAAGTTCATTGTCTGTCAGATGAAGGCCGAGCGATGAAGACAGCAGTACATTGATGCTTTTATCTGATCCTTTTGCTACACAGGAGATCAGTCGAATGCAGTCAAGCTAGTTAAATTATTATCACAACATTGATACAACAATAACATCATAATACGTATATCTGACCATATCCCGCCTCCACAAGAAGGTTCCACGCTGTCGAAAATTCCAAGTTCTGATATGTCAAGAGTTTTGCTAGCAAAAAAATCTGAGATGAGCAATCTGATCACTGCCCGAGTGCTTACGTCCTGTCACCGAAAGAGCGACGTGCATCATTAAACTTGATTTAAAATGATCAACTGAATTAAGATTTACTTCCTCATTTGTGAGCGCCTTCTAGTGATTTACGACGTTAACTGATATGATAACTCTCTACACCTCAGTTTAAATTCAGATCTTTGAGCTTGTACTGATGACCGAGAGTCTGAAACAAATAGCTGGCCAAATATGTCATCAACTTTTCATTACAGTGAGTGTTCTAAGACTGAGAATGCTGCGGTATGCCTGCCATTACGCACGCAATCAAACTTTATCGCATGTCGTTAACTTATCAAACAATCATCCACGATCCACTGTCAAATGTTTCCCTATAGGTTGCACTAAGTCCATCATTCATCAGATCTCTAAGCTCCACGTGCTCCCATTCAGTGAAATTATTCAAGATTGGCTGGTGTAATTTTGCAATAGATAGACTAAAGAATTCACAATACTTGCAAAAGTCATGCAAGCCATAATCTCATCCTTCCTTGATGCTCTATTGCACTTATTGGTGTACTTAAATATAAATAAATAAAAATATTATAATATAAGATTCTGGTAACCTTATCTGAGATAAAGTAGGATGTGACAATACGCTACTGGTAATCCTTTTTTAACTGTTTAATTAAGAAAAAGTTCGTAACATTTATGTCACATAACATGCGTAAAGCACTCTCAAACTATGTTACATTTGCATTCTCTAAATGCAGCAATTGATTGACTAAATGTTTTATTCTAAAATGAATGTCGTCAGCGGTATACATGGGTCTAATGAAATTACGTGGGGGTACACGTGGGTCCGGCCAATCTTCAAAATTAACGGCTGGACCCGGCCCGGTGGCCGGTTCCAACCATGACATGTAATGTATTCTTAAAATATAAATAATATAATGTATAAAACTATACTTAATACAATAAATTATGCTTTGATCAGTACAGTTCTACAGTGTGTAAATCCGCATACAAAAATGATGAAGGTTGTATAAAGCATTATACATTGTATTCGCTGTTATAGGCCTATACGAAGCAAAGCAATCATGCATGTGAATACATAATATGTCACATAATATGTTACATAATGTAAGTAACGTAATTTCATGAAAGATCTCCGGCCCCTTCGAAAATCCTGGCTACGCCACGGTATTGCCTGTATTCCACACGATAGAAATTTTTTTTGTAAAGTCATAAATCATTTTACGTTATCCTGTTATATTTGTCATTCACTTGTGCTTCGCATTGGTTTTCATGCTAATACAAAGTATTAGCCTATCATATTTCATGCATTTATGTTTTATGTTATATTTTTATATAATGTATATTAGGCTTCACTATGAGAAGCAAACATCCTGATAATGGTAATCTCTAAATTTCGTGAATGTTTCGTGGAACGTGAATGCCATATTCACAAATCTATTTACAATGTACGCATACATGTATATGCACTTCTGTTTGCATGTCATTAGATTTTCTTATCATTCATGAAGTGGAATTTGTCTATACTAGGTAGCTTGAAGTAGTTGAAGAAATCAATAACCAACTCTTTGATGCATCAACGTATTTTGGACACCACCCTGCGTTTGTCTCCATGTTGACGTCATTGTAAGCAACGCAAACGCAGTGTGAACTTGATGTTATAAGTGAATAGATGATTCCTTGCAACGGCAGTGGACGAGATAGCTGCATGTGAGGTGAGTGTTCTGTTGTTCTGCTACTTAGCGTTTCATGTGAAATTCTTGCTTGTTACTAATTTGATTTAACAACTTATTTACTCTTTCAATTATTGATGTGATCAAAAATTTCGTCTGAAATTTCTAGATGTTCTTCATCAGATAAATAAAAGATGTAAAGTGTAGATGACTGAACTAACGGTATGAACAATATAGGCTATACGAATACCCTGTCGTAAACTTTGACAGTAGACAAAGTCAGCACAACAGCATTCAGATTAAGGAATTTCGTGTTTGAATGAACTCGATGAATCAGAACTTGAATCCTAAGTGCTATAACATAACACTGGCCAAAACGAGCAAATTCACTGACGTCATGCGTTAATCAGATTAGAGGGAAACTGCAAGGGAAAGACCCTGGACGCTTAGGAAAGCTAGGAAAGCCAGACACTATTTGACGAAAGCACTTACAAGATACGTAACAGAGAAATTATTTTCAAAGAAAAGTTGCCGAACGTTCTCCATTCATCATTGCTCAGACGATCGGCTGAAGTGTTTAGTGACATTCTCTTTTCAATAATGGCTTACACCGTATGACATGTGTGTAATGTGCGTTTGCAAATTCAAGCTGTAAGATTTCTTTTTCTGCTTAAAAGTTGCGATATCAACATTCTGATTGCCAATCTCTAATATGGGAGCATATAGGAGCTGTCAAACAGATGAGTAATATTCTGTAATATTCGTTGCTAGGTTCTCATTGACGGCATCTTAGTATTCATATAATGTACTCTTTCATGTCACTGAATAAAGTGAAAAAAATGATCGAAACATAAAATACCGTAAAACCTGAAACAACCGCCACGGTTGGCGGTCCTTTTCAACCTTCTTGTCAGGAAATTGAGAAAGCTTCAGCATTTGCTTGCATTTTACTTTCTGAACTATCTTCGCAAAATGCCTAACGAAATGCTGGCAGGTCAATATCATAATACTGTCTTCAAGTAAAATGTAACTGCAGGCCAGTATAGCCTTTGGATAGTGCTAAATAAATATCTTACTATTATTGGCAGTTTAATGCAATAACTGCGATTTATCACAGTACCTATTTTTTATTAACTTTCATTGTATTACAAAAGAGTTAATTACATGCGCTTCACTTACCTCGCAATTCATAATGGGCGAAAACATTTTACTGTACATACTGCCAAAGTAATAGACATAAAAAAGGGCGCTATACTTTTCAATTTCAAACCGCATGTCATGGTGGCGTTCTAGATGATGTTCTTTTGGAGGTGGCTTTCTACTCGTGGCTTCATCATAATTACAAGCACAATTTAATGTGACAAATTACATTGTGATCACATCGGCTATTTGCAATTATTCGAAAAATGAGCAGAAAATGGCAGAATTACTGCTAACTAATGATATTTGCAATCTTTTTAGACGATTCTAGCAGTCTATTTGTCATGAGCAGCTGAAAATTATCAATGGGAGTTTTGAGCAAGGTTGGGTTTTAAAATTATCCTACTGAATTGAATGTCCAATTTCATGCCTGATTATACTAACATGCACTTAACCCTGTGTCGTCAACTAATTTTTTCATAAACCATATTATAAATCGGCTAATGAATTTTTCAGAAATTCAGCGAGAAGTTTGGTGAAGTAGTTATGTAGAACTCGGTTAATGTCAAATAACTTTCTCTGTTTACATACTGTCAATGAAAAAATTCTAAATTCAAATTTAAATTTGGATAATTTAGTGGCATTCGAGTTGTGCTGTAGGCTATGGCATAAAACGTATTGGAGTGAATATACATGCAGGATGAACAAAGAGAGCAACCTTGATGTCCCGTGTAGAATTCGATAGGAAACTTCGTGCCCATGTGCTTGAATTGAAAGAAGAAACATCCAGTTATACAAATCTGGAAACTGCAACTCATTATAGTGATCTGCAGATCTGTTGGCCGATCATCGTCGGATGTTGTAATTTTTGTTAACCTATTGAACTTAGCTACAACATTCCCATAAATATTCTGGCAATAATATTGCTAAAAATAAAAAATGCATAATAAATAATACATTTTCTCATTCATAAAAGTTATTCCTTTTGATTGTACTGTTGCAAAATTTGACTGAATTTCAATTTTTATGAGTGTAACTTTGGTAGTCGTTCCATCGCTATTGTACGACAGTGGTAGGGAAGTTCCGAGAAAAGAATTAAACTGATTGGGGAAAAGGGAATTAACTGAAAAACAGAAAGAATCGATTTCACAGTTGTTGATTGGTCCCTAACTCAGTTATTCTTAACGATTGTGTCATTCCTGTAACTAACGGTGAAAACTCTCATTGTGATTGTTCTAGCATAAGTGTACTTGGGTTCTTCTGCACTGTGCAAGCAGACAAATTACACAGTCGGTGACTTAACTATTGTGGAAGTCTCACTTGTCTGATTTTTTGATTTGATTTTGTCGTATTTCAGCAAATTGTACTGCTGATTTAGCTTTTATTGTGTTTGACGTCATTAGTGTCTATCGGTGGGCATGTGCCACTTCCCCTCTCAGAGGCAAGTCCTGAGTTACATTAAAAACTTGAATATTTTTTAAATTGAAGTCGATATGCTGGTTGTGTAGGATTCGTTGTCGGAATGTCCCGGTGTTACTCCTCTTACTTTTCCCTGCAGCTTAGAATTTCCGCTAGAAATGCAGTTGCAAATTTTGGAAGTTGAATCCTAATTTCCGTGTTATTCTCTTTCCCCACTCTTAATCTCAACTAAAGTTACAGCTGAGATATCGAGGCTTGTGGCTTCCAGGAGACTAATAAGTTTGCACTCACCTCTCTTTTAGCTAATTAAGTTATATTTCTGATACACATTTTCCAGTCAGCAATTTCCAGTAGATTGAAGAAAAAAGAATATCATAGCACCGCAGCAATTCTTAGGAAAAGCATCATTTTCAGAACCTTTCACATTGCGAACTGCGCGATAACATTTTTATATCAAGTTATGATAAACTTATGTCATTATCAAATTTATAAGTCAAAATAAGGTGAATATTCTTCTACTGTAGCTAAATTTAACCCGATCTGCTTGTGATCACTGTTCTTTACAGGTAATTTTCAACAATGGGAAAATACAAAGTTTACTACTTCGATTCGCGTGGACGGGCGGAGCTAATACGTCTTACCATGATCGCAAGTGGTTTAGAGTTTGACGACATTAGATTTACTCGTGAGCAATGGCCAGAATACAAACAGAAATCTCCCTCAGGCCAAGCACCTTTCGTTGAGACTCCAGATGGCAAAATTCTCGTTCAAAGTGTAGCTATTGCGAAAATGATTGCTTCTGAACATGATATGATGGGAAAGGATAGTCAAGAGACATATCTCATTGAACGCATGTTCGGCACAATCCAAGATTTTGAAACGGAAATGCTGAAAGTTATCTTTACTGATAAATCAGAGGAAGAGAAAGCGAAACTGAAGAAAGTAAGTGATGAATGGAAATATCAATTATACTCCTAAAATGTATCGTAATTTTTTTGGCGCTAATTTTGAAATAGGCATATTTAACATCGACAATATATTTTTCAACATTTTGCTCATTTTCTGTTGAGCATCATCTTGATTCGAAATGATTTAAACAAACTCTACACTGAGCTATAGAATTTTGATAGCTGATATTGAACCTTGCAAAAAGCTTCTAAAGAACATAATTGAAACTTACAGAGAATCAAAGACTCAATACTGTAATTCCTCGCTATACGCAAATGCTTTGTTCCAGCAAAATCTTGCATTAATCGAATCTATACGTAAGCTATTTCTTTCTGGTCAAAGAACCAATAGATAATTAGGAGAAGTGTTCCGAACATTTGATTTTGGAGGTTAACTATGTTTTTTTCTTTCAAAAGTCATTATTTCAAGCGTTGAATTAAAAAAGGATAAACATGATGTGCAAGCGTATCTATTTGTGATCGTTTTATACACTAAAATGTTCTCATGAGAATATAGGTTTTGCCATCCACGTATCCAACGTACATAGAAATTGACAACAATAAAACCTCTAGAATGGAAATTAAGCTTCATTCAATGCACAATAACGGCACATAAATCGCACGCATTTTCACTTAGATGCACCTGCCAACGTCTGTATCATTGGGTTAGAATCAGTCACATGAGTAAATCGAAGCTTTTAATTGGTGGTTCATGCCCCAACTTAGTTCCCCCTGATGTGCCGCGACCTTGAGTCAATTTCCATTCTACCGAACTTCAGATAAACAGTTTATTTCTATGCCAACGTAAGAAAGTCAATATGACACGATCGATTGTCAATATTGGTCAAGCAGTCGTCCGATTAGTTCAATCAACTGTCTAGTTAGATCATAGATCAGTCAGTTGTACATGAATGACTTGACTGATTTTCACATTCATAGACAAAAGACTGCTCTAACTAGACAACTGTCATGTTTCATCAACAAGGTCATGGGTTCATACCGATCTGAATGTGTGAGATCGTGACTAAAAAAATGAAAAAACATGATAGTAGTAGGCGTTTATGTCTCAATGTTGAAAATCACAAGCAGCAGAATTGATATTACAATCAGTTGACATTACTATGCAAGAAATTATGGTAAGCACAGAAGTTACAATATTGGGATAAAAAGACGACAGGAGTAAGATAAAAATGAATGAGATCGTCTAGCCGTTAGACAAAGTGGCATGCGGAAATGACCAGAAATGAGTTCAAAGGATGCTGCGGCCTCATACATTTGTGGAAGAAGTGTATAGTGAGACAATCGCGACAGTAGTAAGCAAGTGACAAATACTGGATAGCGCAAGATGGCCGCCGTCGTGGCTGACGTCCCCCCCCCCCCCTCTGGCACGGCAGAGTGTCGTGGTCGGCCGCCGTGGTGCTTCGTGTCTGAGTCCCCCCCCCCCCTCTGGAACGACAGAGGTTGTGGTCTGTCGTGGTGTGCCGGCCGGGTGGGTCCACGTTCACAACATGTTCGCTGACGTCCCCCCCCCCCTCTGCAACGACAGAGTGTGAGACTCGGGTGCGTGGGTCCGACCGCCTGGTGGACGTGGGCGACCGTCTAGGTTGACGTGGGCGACCGCCAGGATTAGTCTTGAGGCTATAGTGTGTGATGTTTTTGGTGCAATCTGCTGAATGTTGGGTTGTAACATGGGTTGTTTCGAGTGGAAGGAGTGGTCGGATGAGAAAACGGAGGTCAGATTCGGATTCAGCGTGAAATTCTGCATCGGTAGGGTGAGTTTCAAGGCAATCGGCGAGAAAAACTGTTTCTTCAAAATTTTGACATAGAATTTGGGATGTTTTGGTGTGAAGCGCCCAAACGAAGCATCGGATGAGAAAACGGAGGCCAGATTCGGAATCTACGTGAAATTTTGGGTTAGGAAGGATGTTTCCAGCGAAATCGGAGAGAAAAAATTTTCGGCTGACGTCCCCCCCCCCCCTCTGGACAGCTTGCTTCGATTTTGGCTTCTAGTGGACGGATTTTGTCGTGCGATAGCTCGTTTGAAAGCTAAGAGTGAGACAAATTCAGTGAAACAATCGGCTTGTTCCTATCTGTCTTCGTTCAAAAGTTAGAGCGGTTACAAGATTTTAGGTCGGAGCTCGCTTACCTGAAAAAATCCTAAGTGTCAGAGTGACTTTGTATGGGTAAAATTTTGAAAATTTTCCAAAGTGTGGAATTTCGACCTGGGACCGTCACCAAAACATTTTTCATCAAATTTCACTGACCTCCCCCCCCCCCCCGACAACAATCTTCTAACTTTGGTTCTAGTGGACGGATTTTGTCTTACAGCTACTCGTTTGAAAGAGGAGAAAAAACTGCTCGACAACATTTTTTGTTGCGAGTCAATCGGACCAGCCGTTCACAAGTTAGAGCGGTTACAAGATTTTAGGTCGGAGCTCGCTCACCTGAAAAATCCTAAGTGTCAGAGTGACTTTGTATGGGTAAAAATTTGAAAATTTTCCAAAGTGTGGAATTTCGACCTGGGACCGTCACCAAAACATTTTTCATCAAATTTCACTGACGTCCCCCCCCCTCTGGACAGCTTGCTTCGATTTTGGCTTCTAGTGGACGGATTTTGTCGTGCGATAGCTCGTTTGAAAGCTAAGAGTGAGACAAATCCAGTGAAAGAATCGGCTTGTTCCTATCTGTCTTCGTTCAAAAGTTAGAGCGGTTACAAGATTTTAGGTCGGAGCTCGCTCACCTGAAAAAATCCTAAGTGTCAGAGTGACTTTGTATGGGTAAAATTTTGAAAATTATCCAAAGTGTGGAATTTCGACCTGGGACCGTCACCAAAACATTTTTCATCAAATTTTGAAATTTCACTGACGTCCCCCCCCTCTGGACAGCTTGCTTCGATTTTGGCTTCTAGTGGACGGATTTGTGGTCTGTCGTGGTGTGCGGCGGGTTGGTCCACGTTCACAACATGTTCGCTGACGTCCCCCCCCTCTGCAACGACAGAGTGTGAGGCTCGGGTTTGAGTTGGTCCGACCGCCTGGTTGAGTGGGCGACCGTCTAGGTTTGAGTGGGCGACCGCCAGGTTAGTTTGAGGCTATAGTGTGTGATGTTTTTGGTGCATGAAATCTGCTGAATGTTGGGTTGTAAACTGGGTTGTGTTTCGAGTGGAGAAGGAGTGGTCGGATGGATGAAAACGGAGGTAGATCGGATTCGCGTGATATTCTGCATCGGTTGGGTGAGTTTAAGGACAATCGGCGAGGAAAAACTGTTTCTTCAAAATTTGACATAGAATGTGGGGGACGTTTTGGTGTGTAGCGCCCAAACGAAGCATGGGATGAGAAAACGGAGGCCAGATTCGGAATCTACGTGAAATTTTGGGTTAGGAAGGATGTTTCCAGCGAAATCGGAGAGAAAAAATTTTCACTGACGTCCCCCCCCCTCTGGACAGCTTGCTTCGATTTTGGCTTCTAGTTGACGGATTTTGTCGTGCGATAGCTCGTTTGAAAGCTAAGAGTGAGACAAATTCAGTGAAAGAATCGGCTTGTTCCTATCTGTCTTCGTTCAAAAGTTAGAGCGGTTACAAGATTTTAGGTCGGAGCTCGCTTACCTGAAAAAATCCTAAGTGTCAGAGTGACTTTGTATGGGTAAAATTTTGAAAATTTTCCAAAGTGTGGAATTTCGACCTGGGACCGTCACCAAAACATTTTTCATCAAATTTCGCTGACCCCCCCCCGACAGCAATCTTCTAACTTTGGTTCTAGTGGACGGATTTTGTCTTACAGCTACTCGTTTGTAAGAGGAGAAAAAACTGCTCGACAACATTTTTTGTTGCGAGTCAATCGGACCAGCCGTTCAACAGTTAGAGCGGTTACAAGATTTTAGGTCGGAGCTCGCTTACCTGAAAAAATCCTAAGTGTCAGAGTGACTTTGTATGGGTAAAATTTTGAAAATTTTCCAAAGTGTGGAATTTCGACCTGGGACCGTCACCAAAACATTTTTCATCAAATTTTCACTGACCTCCCCCCCCCCCTCGGCAGCTTGCTTCGATTTGTTCTAGTGGAAGGATTTGTCGTGCGATAGCTCGTTTGAAAGCTAAGAGTGAGACAAATTCAGTGAAAGAATCGGCTTGTTCCTATCTGTCTTCGTTCAAAAGTTAGAGCGGTTACAAGATTTTAGGTCGGAGCTCGCTTACCTGGAAAAATCCTAAGTGTCAGAGTGACTTTGTATGGGTAAAATTTTGAAAATTTTCCAAAGTGTGGAATTTCG
Source organism: Prostheceraeus crozeri (assembly GCA_907163375.1). Taxonomy (NCBI): domain Eukaryota; kingdom Metazoa; phylum Platyhelminthes; order Polycladida; family Euryleptidae; genus Prostheceraeus; species Prostheceraeus crozeri. Next base: position 123,021 of record CAJQUW010017053.1, read on the forward strand.
ACCTGGGACCGTCACCAAAACATTTTTCATCAAATTTCGCTG